>JAMPIV010011662.1:0-124915 GCA_024509875.1 Oreohelix idahoensis | reverse complement strand
GTGAAAAAAAATACTGTGGCAATACTTGGAAAGCGAACAAGAACCAACCAATCAGAAACGCGCTATTTCCGGGCAGCGGTCGCAGTAATTTCAAAGGCGAACACGCTATCGGATCTGTGTAGATTCGAAAATTATAATTAGCCAGATACTCCAGAAATGGATTATTACTGCATATTCTACCAAACCCGTAGTTTGAGGCAGATGGTAAGGCAAGTGTGGACATCGTAAGAATTGTATTGCATGTTATAAAGACTGTGATAACTGCAATTATGCGTGTCACCTTGTTGTGGAAATCGTATTCTGTTCACTTTAAGAATTCTCATAAAATCGAAATCAGCTCAAGATGGGACACAACCTTTTTCTAATGAAAGCCACGAATGGGCTGAATAAAAGGAGATATGAAGGAAAGTGACAGTGATTATAGTTCACGAGAAAGGAGAAGATTTGTGTAATGGAAATAGCACAAACTGCAAAATCTGCTCTCGAAAGACTAGAAAATTTTGACCACGTTCTGGATGACGTGTGTGCTCTATCGGTCGATCGCACTTCGCCTATATAAGCAGCGGCAAATTTGAAATCGACACACACGCACCAAATCAGTTTACTCAGCAGACATAAGGAGACAGAGCGTAGTCGCAGACTTCATTCCATTGTGTCTAAGTGGCAGCCTACCTTGATTCAATCAGTGTCTAGCTAGTGTATTCTGAACATTCAGAGGGTATGTAGAAACGTAATTACATAATTGTGAAATTAATATAACTGTTTATTTCATGATTTTAGTTCGTTGATGTACATATTATGATGATAAATGTACCAGGTATAATAATTGTATTAGTTGGTATGATTGGTTGAAGATGAAAACAAACAATATAACCAACAGTGACTCAACAGAGTCCTGTCAACAGTCTTTATCAGGATTAATCCAACCTGCTAGAAAGTTACAGCCCTTTTCAGAGCTGACTTGACAGGCAGGGGAAGTAAAGGTGACTAAGACATCATACCATGAGTGTAAATAGTTGATGTATTATATATACATATGATATTGTTGTAACTTTAGTAATGTGTCAGCATATAGACACCTATAACACTGGCAAATGTAACAAAAACATGTGTTCATTACATACACATGCATAACTGATGATAACAACACCCACCTACACTAGGCTAGTGGAAACCCATATGAAGAGGCTATCCACATGGTCTGTGTTGTTTCGTGTTTCATATTGTAGAAGTCAAATCTGGAAGTGAGTCTGACATTATTTTGGGTCGATCTCTGATTCACTACGGCTGTAATCAGTTACGTTTGTTGTACTGACTAATTACATGCTTGTAAATGGTCGGCACCTCTTTCTTTCTCTGCTATGTAGCAGATATTTTGTATTTTCAAACATTATTTCACTCCTTTCAGTAATAATTCGTCTTGTTTGTTTACCTGACCATCCCTGCTGAGAGAGTAGACAGGTGATTAAATATTAACCGACAACCATGTTGGTTAATCTCGGGTGTGGCCGACATCAGACTACAGATTAACACTAAAATCGCCAGGCGCATTTGCTAATCGCAGATAAGGGCAGGGTGCGTTCTTCGCCAAGATGGTAATACGCTGAAAGTTTGATAGCCACTTCGGGGAGATAACTTATTTGTCAGCGCACAGGAATGACATAATCGTTTCCTGTACGACTTATTACGAACATATTACTTGAGATAATAGTAAGATGTAATTGTAGGCAGTTGCAGAGAAGGCAATCGGATGTTTTATTGCCATATATGGGAGAGGCGACCTTTTGCATTACGCACAGAATTTCAGGAGAAAATAATTTTGTAATTACCCCACCTAAACACGCATATTTGAAACGATTGAAGCCCTGCTTAGCATCATAACAAACAAATGCGGGGGAGGAGAGGCAATATAACCTGACCTTTTTGCAGTTTTAAGACTGTGAAAATTCACTCGTGCCAAGAAGACCATCAGACTGCCAGAGTTAGAGTCAGATTTCATGTATATGAGACCGGACTTTGTGGAATATCTTGAAGGACTTGGTCAAGTTGCCTAAGAAGGGAAATTTATAAGAGAGCACAAATTATAGAGGAATAATGTTACTATCAGTGCCAGGAAAAGTATTAAACAGAATCATCCTTGAGAGATTAAAAGAGTCCATAAACAAGCAACTGAGAGATGAACAAGCAGGTTTTCGACAAAACAGATCCTGTAGAGACCAGATAGCCACATTGAGAATAATAGTTGAACAAAGTCTGGAATGGAATTCACCGCTTTACATCGGATTCGTGAACTATGAAAAGGCATTTGACAGTGCAGACAGAGAATCACTTTGGAAACTGATGAGGCATTATGGAGTTCCCATGAAGATCATTAACTTAATACAGAAGACCTATGAAGACATGACATGCAGAGTTCTTCATGAAGGACAACTTACAGAACCGTTTAGGATAAAAACGGGAGTGAGACAGTGATGCCTCTTGTCTCTATTTCTTTTCTTACTAGCAATAGATTGGGTTATGAAAACATCAACATCACAAAACAGAAATGGAATCCAGTGGAATCTGACTAAACAGCTTGATGATCTAGACTTGGCTCTTCTGTCACATAACCATAATCAGATGCAAGAGAAAATGAAAATTCTCTGAGAGGTCAAAACAAGTGGGCCTGAAAATACACAGGAAAAAGACAAAGATTATGAGAATAAATGCAAGAAATGATAACAAGATTGAACGATGAAACACCACTAAAAGATGTAGAATCGTATACATATCTTGTTAGTAATATAGACAACGTTGGAGGGTCAGACAATGGTATCAAAATAAGAATACAAAAAGCAAGATGCGCTTTCATTACATTGGGAAATATATGGAGGTCAAGAGAAATCAAGTCCAACACGAAAATAAGAATCTTCAACTCAAATGTCAAGTCAGTCCTATTGTATGGCTCTGAGACATGGAGAGCAACAAAAACAACAACTAAAAAGCTACAGACTTTTATAAACGGGTGCTTGCGTAGAATAGAAGGACTGAAATGGTATGACAAAGTCACAAATGTGGAATTGATGACAAAAACCAGACAAGTGCGAGTGGAGTAAGAGCTGAGAAGAAGACGCTGGCGATGGATAGGATAAACATTGAGGAAACCTGTTGATAGCATTACAAGGCAGTCCTTGTTCTGGAATCCACAGGGAAAGAGAGGCAGAGGTAGACCAAAAAACACATGGAGAAGAGAGCTGGATACAGAAGTGAAAATGATGAGGAAAACATGGAAACAACTTGAACGGATAGCACGGGACAGGAATACTTAGCATGTATTTGTTGAAGGCCTATGCTCCTCGGGAAGCTAAAGGGTATTGATTGATTGATTGCTTGAAGGACTTAAAGAGCCCAGGAAAACAATCTTAATATGGAAAACCGGGATCTGAGGAAACTAAAAACACGGAGTCATAGTGGGAATTCATTGTTAACATAACAGCACTCAAGAAACGTGTAAGAGGCCTATTCCAGTGCCTTTATTCCTCCGAGCAAACAGTCTGTGAGCCACGATTGACGAAAGTGTACATTTTACATTCTATATTTTTCATTTACTAACTAACATGTGAACTAATATGTATATTGCCAATATGAATATTGAGATGTGAAAATTGTTAGTGGATGTCCAAGTCACTTGAGGCTGGCAACCTCAGCATATAGAATGATGATTTCATGAACCACCACTGCAAGGGCTGGTGACTGCTTTATTGCTAGTTTCTTAAAGAGAACTAAATGCATAGGTAGTCCAAAGTTCCATATGGAGAAAGGGGGGGGGGGGAAGATGAAAGAAATGATGTTCATTCTAATTTTAATATTTACATTTTTAAACCAGTGTAAATGTCTATGTAAACACATTACCTTACAATTAATGACAGTTTTCACGCTTCTCAACTAGTGTAGATGTAAATGAAAACATATTCAATCTATATTGTGAACACTTTTCAATCAGTGTAGATGTTAATGTAAACATATTATATCTATTCTATTAACCTTTTCATTTGAATGTAAAGTAAATATAAAGCTATTCAATTTAAATGTAAAGAAAGTTTTCTCTCGAGGGATTAGGCTTAATTCTCATCGAGGGTATAGTCTGAGGTAGATGGGATAGTGGAATAGGAAGATGGGGACACATACGTATGTGTCGGGAAACTCAATACTAAGAGGGTATTCGTTTCTCTTCTTTTACCATACTAGTTGGTGGTACCACTTGCGGGTACTAATCTCTGGAACAAAGTGAAGGTAGAAGTGGACTGTCGTCGAGCTAGACACCATCATCAGAGGGTCTTAGAGACGCGGGACCAACTTTGCAGTTACTCCCTGATCTTACTTGGAACGTGTTGTGCCTTTAATCTTGACCAGAGACGCGAAACCTATCTGCACAGAACCCAAAAACTCAGCGGGAGCAGAAAGTACCATTTGCAGCTAAGTCACACCTAAAAGCTGCCAAGTGACGTATTACATAAAACAACATACCAGCACACTATGATGAGTATTTTATGTTAAAGATTATTCAATTTTTTTTAACTGTTAAAACTTAGTTGATTATTAAATTTGTTATTTGTAAATATACACATTTAAAGACGATTTAATTATTTTGAGTGTACTGCATGTTTGTCTCAGTCAGTTTACTAAATACACTCTAAACAGAGCTATACCAGAATACTAAGAATTCCGCTGAGTAAATCAGGGTGGGGGCCTGAACGAGCTGAAATTAATAATTGCTTAATTCTTCATAAAAGGTGGCGGATCAGATTTAAGTTAACAATTGCCCTGCCCAATGCATCATTGTTCTTGACTACTGAAATATGTTATGAATACTCCCTTGAGATAGAAGCATCATTATCCTTCTATCTACAACTCTGCCAAGAGTAATCTTGTGCGAAGATAGACACCTTTGAAGACCCATATTAGATACTCTTGAGTTTTTTCAACTGTTGGATAGAAGCATCATTATCCTTCTATCTACAACTCTGCCAAGAGTAATCTTGTGCGAAGATAGACACCTTTGAAGACCCATATTAGATACTCTTGAGTTTTGGCAACTGTTGGACCATTACTGCAAAGTGACAGTGTTATCAATGTTATCCTGCATAGTGACACGGAACACTACATACTGGACCACTCCTATTTGCTGTCCTCCATATTGCATTGGCAGTTCAGTAAAGACTCAACAGTGGTGTGTCAACATTTACTGGTTGAGGCATTGTTGATTGTCATTTCAGGATTATACACAAAAGATAAATGATAAACAGTCACAAACGGTTGAACACAACTAGTATCCAGAAGATTAATCACATGGTGAACATTTTTGTGAACATTAGTCAGTGAGCTAGACAGAATAACACGGAAACTTTTTGTGGTTTAAATTCAAATTCATTCTGTGAATATTTAGTGTTAATATATAAATATTTGATTTCATTTTACCAAGAAGAAAGAAGAGAAGAAAATAAAGTATAAATAAATTGATTAATTTTAATTGTGCTTTTTGACTTTGTGAAGTTAATTCCATTTTGTTTATTGTGTGAAAATTGTTTCAGTGAAATTACTTTGGAGCATAGAGTAGTCGTACGAGAAGCGAGGTAGACTCTTGATCTGCTCTTTACCATCTGGACAAGAGTTCTTAACAGTCTGACTACAACTTGTGCCTTTCTTACACTAGTACTCATTTCTAAGACTGTGGTATCTTTGGTAGTCCAGCACTCTTTTACTGGATCTACTACCAATTCAACACCGTCAAATTTTCCATCTCGTCACAAGCATTAACAGGCAATACTTATTTTTGTATCCCCAAGATATCACGTGTAGAGGGAGATCAAGGAACACGTGCTGAAGAGAAATGAAAACAAACAAAAAGGGGATGAAGGAGACATGAGGAGAAGCTGATGGTACAGAACAGTAAGACTTGGCATACGTTTATTGAAGGCCTATCATCCTTGGGGCACTGAATGGTTATGAATGAAAAAAGACCCGTATGTTATGAATGACGGACAATACATGAAAGACGTGGATACAAGGAACAGAATATATATCTCCTTTAGAACCCGCGCCGGATATATGATCCATCACTACTGTATGTGTGTTAAGTTTATACTACAGGGTGGTCCAAAAATCTCCATACATAAGGAATAATTCTTCTCGTTTTCTAGTGTATGTGTTTTCAAAGTAATGGCAATCATGTAGAACATGTTATGTGAATAAAGTGACAGTTTGTTAAAGAGGTGATCACTTTCCCTACGAATGGAGACTTTTGGACCACCCTGTATATTTTTCTTCTTCAAGTACCGTGCCTAGTGGCGCAGGAGATCATGTCTCTCCACAACTTCCTGTCTCCAGTACAATTTATCAATTCTGCTGTTGACTTCTTTCCATGCCATGTCAAACTGTCCAGTATTTGCTCTCTTTGTCTTCCCCTATCCCATTTTCCTTTAACCTTACCTGTTGTTACGATATGTTCCAGCTTTCCTCTTCTCATAACATGCCCCAAAAAAAGTGGAATGCTTCTTTCTAACTTGTGAAATAAGTTTCCTTTGCGCTTTGGCCTCTTTCAGGACATCCTCATTACTCTTTTTAACTGACCATGGCATTTTTAACATTCTTCTGTAAAACCACATCTCTGTGGCCTCTAGTGCCTTCCCTATTTGTTTACTAATTATCCATGACTCGCTCCCATATGTCACGGTTGATTCTGTATAAAACTGAAGAACTCTCTTTCTTACTTCCAATGACAAAGAATTGTTGCATACCATGTTCTTCATGTTATAGAATGCTTCTTTTGCCTGAGCTATTCTGCTCTTCACTTCTGAGATGCATCTTCCAACCGTTGTTATTAATGTTCCCAGATATTTGAATTTATTGACTTGTTTTAAAACTGTTCCATTTACTTTGATAGTGCATTCAGTATAATATATGTTGTTAATAGCCATCGGGTCATATATGGGAAATTTCAGAACTAGGTGAATGCCTGTCCTGTGTCAATAAAACAAATTTAATTCTGAAATAAGCATTCTGTCTTTACTCTTTGACTCCGGAACAACTCTCAGAGTGTTGGTCAGATTCGACCCCCGTGCCAAAAGAACTCTCTCAGCGTTGATTTTAGTCTATCATCAATTAAAATTACGGCACAGACTGGAAAATAATTGCGGAGTCAAAGAGTTAAATCATGAACAGATAAAATTTAGTATATTCCTTTGTTAAAATGCATGGGTTTTAAGTGGTGCCTAGCTGGCAGGGGGGAAGTGTGATTCGCCTCTGTAGCTGGGGGGGGGGGGGGGGGGGGGGGGAAGAGAAAACGTGCCGTTCGGAAGGTCCTGGGTTCGATTCTCCGGTAAGCCACTACTTCTGTTGTTTAGTTTTCTGCTTCCTTATTTCTCACTAGTACCTGAAACATACCTTTATGTGTATAATATTTATTTATTTATTATGGATTTTAAAGGGTTAGAGCAGGGGAGTAGGAATCTACTTTATAAACACCACGCTGTTGAAAAATGTACCTTGACATATTCAGAACTGCAGAGTCGGGTGGAAAATCAATCAATGTCTATCGTAAACATTTGAACGCCCCATTGCCAGAGTGGTCTCGCGCGGCAAAGGTGCCTGGTTCAGACTAATGGCATCGACACGCTCCGGTCTACCCAGCAAGTAAATGGCTACCTGACGTTGCTCTTGAGTTATGGAAAGAAAAGGCAACGAGAAAGGGAACTGGTCACCCCAAATCTCGATGTTGAACCTAGTACAGCGAAGTCTCTAACACTTTACTCCCCTATGGCAGTATCTGCTATGTGTCTACCTTTACCTTTTATTGTCAAATTTACAGATTTAAAATGTCTCTTAGGGTTACCTTTCTTGACACAAATTTTAGCAGTCTTAATCATAAGGACACAAGTCTTTAAAATGCGTTCGGGGGAGGGCTAGTTCTACTTTTCCATAGCTTAAAATGCTTTCCATTTTTTCCCCTCTGTTACCCAAAGATCTAGTAAATCCCTTCTTGTAATGTACCGGTAGAACATGTCAAACTGACCTCTTTACACACAACCTGCCTAAGGAAGATTCTTAGAATATTCTGACCGAAAGCCATCACCAACCAAGAACTGTTAACTCTGAGGCACCAAGATGACATGCGCACCATCATAGCGAGCAGACGCTGGAATTGGATTGGCCACATCATCAGAAGGGACTCTGACACCATCACCAGAACTGCTGTGCTATGGATCCCAGAAGAAAAGCGAAAGCGAGTTCGACCAAAAGCTACCTGGAAGAGAAGTGTGAAGGCAGAGGTGCAGAGCATGAACCAGATCTGGGGACACCACACGAAGGAAGGCTGCTGACCGAGCAAAGTGGATACAGTTTGTTTCTGTCCTACATGGCGCCACTTGGCGTGATAGCCATTAATCGCTTTGTCAGTCAACGGCCAAAGACCAAAGAAGAAGTGAGATCCGACTGGTAGCCGACCCCTGGTTTTGAGTGAGAAACAAGAGAAGGAAAAGCAGTATTTGAAAAAAATAATAAAAACAAGCATAAAAAGCACGTACGTTTTTTTTTTAAGTAACAAATTGGAAGTCAAGGCGTAGACACAGCTGCCGAGAACAGCGCTAAAAGTAATACATTCAGGGAATCTTGCAGAAATACACAGAGACAGGAAGAAAGAAATCTGAAAGCACCAAGTTGTCAGTTACACAATATAACTGTAGATCTGTATTTGACGATCAGCAAAGCTATATATAAGAAGTGCATATACAAAGCATATTATACATCAAATATTAGTAATATTATAGTAGACATCGCGAACTAAATACCAGATTATCACTATTGAAAAATGGCTGGTAAGAGAAAATAAGTAGTGCATCTTACCAGATAACAGGACAGAGAAAATTGCTTATCTTACGGCCACAAATCCTTCGTCAGCGACCAAATGAATAAAACAGGAAGAGAAGGAAAGCGAGAACTAAGTTAAATACATACTTCTTCTTCTTCTTCTGCGTTCGTCCTGAAAAGGACGTTTGTTGCGTTGTGTCGCCGTTTACAGCAAAGCTGAAATACATACAAAATATTACAATCCATAAATAGAAATAGCTAATCTAGCTGGTACAGTATCGCTGCAGACGAAAGAACATTACTAAGTTTCTGGCAAGAAAAACCTAGGTGACTTGTTAAGAAAGAAGAAGTTGGTGAGGGAATAAAGAAGATTTAGATAAAAGGTGAAATTTATTATTACTATTGTTATTATGATGGCGATGATAATGATTACAGTTGTTAAGATGAAAATAACAGATTGGGACGGTACGGTAACACAACGAATCACGGTCTCAAATAAAGCAACAGTAGATTAACACAAGGAGAAGAGAAATGGAGACAGACATACAGAGGATGAAGAAGGCATGAAAAGAGCTTGAATTCATGGCACGAAACAGGAGGACTTGGCATATGTTTGTTGAAGTCATGTGACAGGAGGACTTGGCATATGTTTGTTGAAGTCATGTGACAGGAGGACTTGGCATATGTTTGTTGAAAGCCTATGCTACGGGGACATCAAGGAAGATGGTGATGAACAGTGTATTGCAAGACGATCAGAAAGTAGAAATAAACTGCACAAGAAAAGTAAACAAGAAGTAGTAATAAGCTGCACAAGAAGAATGGTTGAAGTAACAAGATGAGATATAGTCCGCAACAAGACGATACGGCAAGGCCTCAAAACCCAGCCCATGCAGACTCTAAGTAGAACAGTCCCAACTACGATGGTTTGGCCATGTCTGCAGAATGAAAGAAGATCGGTTACCACGACAAGTATGGGAAACTAAGAGCCAGGGATCTAGACATCCAGGACGACACAGAGCTCTGGGCGGACAACATTAGACAATTTCTGAAGGACCGAGGACTAGATTGGAACCAAGCCAGAAGGAAGACAGCTGATAGGATAGTATGGCGCCCCCTTCTCCAAACCTCTACACCTCACGGTAGAAGAGGGATGACTAAATAAGTCAGTAAGTAAATTAAAAAAAAGTAAAATTACAAATAAAAAGCAGGGACAAATGGCGTATGAAACTGGTAACAATTAAGGGCTACTAAAGAATTTAATTAATTCTGAAACGAAATCAAGTTGAGAAAATACTGAAAGTCAATTAGAATGTTAAAACATAATTAATTAAAAGTGAGAGACGGTAAGGAGAAAACAACGACTACGTAAATGCGTTTGCTGAAGTAATTAAATCAATCAATCAATCAATCAATACCCTTTAGCTCCCCAAGTGTCACAGAATGTATTGGGGCGACCCCTTCTTCTTCTTCTTCTTAATCTCTGTTTCATTCATTCATAACCCTCCACTCCCAAAAGAGCATAGGCCTTCAACAAACACATGCTAAGTCCTCCTGTCACGTGCCATCATCTCAAGTTCTTTCCACGTTCTCCTTATCATTTTCACCTCTATTTCCAGCTCTCTTCTCCATGTGCTTCTTGGTCTACCTCTGCCTCTCTTGCTCTGGGGTTTCCAGAACAAGGACTGCCTTGTAATGCTATCAGCAGGTTTCCTCAGTGTGTGTTCTATCCATTGCCAACGTCTTCTAATCTCTGTTTCACTACGGCTGTAATCGGTACATTGGTGGTACGGATTTTATTGCGTGCTTTCTATTGTTGCACTTTCTATCTTTCATTTTCTGCTAAGTAGCAGATATTTTGTATCTAAATTCGTTCGCTACTTTCAGTGTATTGTGTCTTGTCTGTTTATCTGACACTCCTGGTGGATGATAATACTAAACATTGGCAGGAGCGGCTGAGAGAAATTATCAACAACCAAGTTGGTTAATCGCAGGCGCAGCCGATATCAGTAAACAGATTACCACGTACATCACCCAGCGCAATCTGCTTAATCACTGATAAGGCACGGGTGCGTCTCCGTCAAGGTTGTAAAGAAACGGATTTTGTGTGTGCTCAAGCTGTTGCTTGCAAGTAATAATTTGTTACATTTTACACATATTGTCGTGTGAGGTTACCGACCTGTTTGTGAGTTGGTACACATGGCAATCGGATGTTTACAGCCCATTTTCAGAAACGTAATGCTTGAAATTTTGCACTAGAAGAGTCATGCAAAATATTCAAATCAGATTGGCTGATCATTTGAGCTCCATAACAAACAGCGTGGGGTAAGACAGTGAATATATCCTGACACATTTCAGTGTTTTTTCACTGTGAGATTCACGCTTGCCAAAGACACCAGACGTGCCAGTTAGAATTCAGAATTTCCATTTATCAGACCGGACACCTTTATTGGAGTATTCATCAGGACTTACAATTCAGCCCAGGAAAACTCTATCATTTTAATAAGGAAAGCCGCTGTCTGAGGAAACAGAAGGAAATACACGGAGTCAGAAAGGGAATTAAAGTTCAAATTAACGAAACCAAATACACGTGTAATAAAGCAACTGCCAGTGCCTTTTATTCATCTGAGCAAACATTATGTGAGCCAAGACTGGTGTAAGTTGTGATTTTGCATTCTATATTTTATTACTAACATATATATATATATATATATATATATATATATATATATATATATATAAAACTATATATATATATATATGTATATATATATATATATATATATATATATATATATATATATATATATATATGTTACCATGTGAATTTTAATGTGTGAAAATCGCTTGTGGAAGTCCCAGTCATTTGAGGCTGGCAACCTCAGCGCATAGAATGATGATTCATGAACCACCACTGCACGGGCTGGTGATTGCTTTCTTGCTAGTTTCGTAAAGAGAACTAAAAGCATAAAGAGTCCCAGGTTCCATATGGAGCAGGGAGGAAAAGATGAAAGAAATTATGTACATTCTAATAATAATAATGCTTACAGTTTCAAACCAGTGTAAAATGTCGATGCTATCACATGCACTTTAACATTAATGGAAGTTTCAAACTTTTCAAATCAGTGTAAACATAAATGAAAACATATTCAATTTATATTGTGAACACTTTTCAATCAGTGGAAATGTAAATGTAAACATATTCTATCTGAGCTATTAACCTTTTCATTTAAATGTAATGTAAAGCTATTCAATTTACATGTCAAAGAAAGTTTTATCCCGAGGGATTAAATTTAATTCGTATCGAGGGTAAATTCTGAGATGAATGGGATGGTAGAATAGAAGAAAGGGGACACATAAGTATGTGTCGGGAAACGCAATACTCAGAACGGCGTTTCGTTTCTATTTTGTATTATAGTTATTAGTGGTACCAGCAGAAAGTACTATCTCTGGAACAAGAAGGGACAAGTGGCCTAAGCTTTAAGACGAGGGACGAACTTTGTAGACTCTCCTTGACATTTCTCGGAAACGATCTACACACTAAAACTTTGACCAGCGACGGGCGAGAGCAGTGTAAGCAGAACCCATAAGCGGGAGGAGAAACTACCATTGGCAGCTAAGTGAAAAATATACTCTGCCAAAGTGAACTTTTCTTTCGTCGTCTGTATTACCAATAAATGATGAAACTTTTCTTCTAAACTATTCAAATTATTTTCTTACTGTTAAAACTTGAGTGATTATTAAATTTAACTTCGATTTAATCATTTCTAAATGTTTGTCTCAATCAATTTACTACACACACTCTAAACAGACTTATACCAGAATAATAAGAATTCCAATGAGTAAATCAGTGGGGGCTTAACGAGCTAAAACTAATCATTGCTTAATTCTTCACAAAAGTGGTCGGCAGATTCTAGAATTAACGTGCTTAGCCAAAGCAGCATTGTTTTCGCTTATCTGAATATCTTGTGAATACTCCCTTTGTGATAGAAGTGTCATTACCCTTCTATCTACATCTCTGCCAAGAGTAATCTTGTGCAAAAGTAGACACGTTTGACGGCCCATATTAGATACTCTTTTGGCCACTGTTGGACCACTACTGCAAAGCAGAGGAGGCAATACCGTCACACCAAGGAGCATAGGCCTTCAACAAACACATGCCAAGTCCTCTTGTCTCGTGCCATCCGCTCAAGTTCTTTCCATGTTTTCCTCATCAATTTCACCTCTGCATCCAGTTCTCTTCTCCATGTGTTTTTCGGTCTACCTCTGCCTCTCTTTCCCTGTGGATTCCAGAACAAGGACTGCCTTGTAATGCTAACAACAGGTTTCCTCAAGTAAGTAAATGAACACATTTTATTATTTTTTTTCAAACATAAATAAAAAGTGTAACAAAACTAAAGCGCCTGACTGGTTAGCGGTTACAGCGCTTTCCTTTCGAGATGAAGTTACATGGTTCTGGAATTAAAACATGGTATCGTCATGCTGCAGCGTACCCAGGTATAAATGGGTACCTGACTCTGCTCAGGGAAGGCAAAAGGCAGCGAGGACTGGTCACCCCACCTTATAATAAAAAAGCTAGAGCTAGTATTGTCTCTAACACTTTACTCCCCTACGGTAGTATTTGGCTATGGGATTACACCTCACGGTAGAAGGGGAACGACTAAGTAAGTAAGTATTACCTTTATCAAGTCTGTTGAAATTACTCCCAGCAACAGAGCTCCTAACAGCAGCTCGACGTACTGCAATACCAGCTGAGCCAGAAGCACTCGCTAGATCTCTGCAGGAGTTTATAAAGCGTGTCTTTGTGCTCGGAGAGAGATCGCGGAGAATAGAATCTGAGTACACAGAAAAACGATCCAATTGTAAACATGGTTGGATACGCATGAATTCTTTTTTTTTTTAAAGAAATAATTCTTTAGTATTATCCAAGCCATTATTATTCCTACGTTCTTGCTTCCCGTAAGCTATTGTGTACATCTCACGTGTACTTCGTGTATTCGTGCCTTTTTGAGGTAGGGGTCGCTCTGCATTAGTGATTCTCAACATATGGACAGCGTCCGCAAATTGGGTCGCAGGAAACTGTTAAAAAATTATACTTTTAAAAAATAATTCTTTAGTATTTGCCAAGCCAGTATTACGCCCACTTTCTTTATGCTTTTGTGTATGTGTAGCAAAACGGGCAAGACACTCTGGAGTTGCCACGTAAACTAGTGTGTTTATGATAAATCATGAATCCCACACCAGTAATTCTGCTATAACTTTATGATTAATGCCCCGAAGGATAAAATTCTTTTGGGGATTTGAACAACAAGAACAAATACATGTAATTATGGCAGAAGAAATCATTATCTTTGGTAAATGACGAGAAAATCATGATTTTGTCGGAAAAATCGCACAACATTAAAATCCCACGAAAGTTACAAGCGGAAAACTGGACTCAGTCGCTGGCCTCCGCAAAGGAAAGGGTTATATCTAGATTGGGTATATACGTCTGTTCAGATACAATTCTGTAGTCTCAAAATGTGATCACCGAAAAGACGTCCAGCGGACTGACACACGCTTGTCGAAGCCACATAGCCACAGTCCTTAGCTGAGAAAATCAAAGCTGACCTGCTCATGAGCAGACTTGCATAACTGATAAGTCCGGATCCGTAATACTGTGTCTGAAGGGTTCTTATCCGAGAGAGTCCCTACAGAAGCTTCTCAAAAGAAGCATAACAGACTGCATTGTCTGATTCAAGGACCACCTCTGCATTTCGCCGGATAGTCGCATTGTGGCTACCTGTCCAGGTGATTTAAGTATCTTGGACATCAACACTTGATGTATGACGAGAAGTGTCTGCTGTGAAAGGACCTGAATTAGATAAGTACTCATTATTTTGAAGAAACAAGATCCAGAAGTCACCAATAGCCCGAAATTATGAACTAAGACAATGACACTTTATAATTTCCAACAGTTGATTTGCGTAAATACATATGTGCCATCTTTACCAAACTTCTATTTTAATTAATAAATGTATAGATATATTTCATAAATCGCAAGTGATTGATTTATTTCAAATTCAAATTTCTGTTAAATTGTGTTATTGTGTGGAAGTTAAGAGAATTATTTCATATTTAAATTACAAGGGATAATTAACGAACTGCATTTCACATCAGCTATTACACTGGACAACAAATTTTGACTTTTTGTGTGTATCTGAGATTAAACCAAGTTACCTTTATGTTGATTGGGCTGCTGAACATGAAAATGGCCGTTAAAACACCAGATTAGCTCTAGTTTTTTAAATATCTGTAAAACAAGTTTTACACATTTGCATATGCATACCATATGATAATAATGCTCATAGCGGAAATGATTCACAGCGACGCCTTTTTGCCTGTCGCTTGTAATGAATTTCTGGAGCATCTCTCACAAGGTTCCAACAATAGTCTGCTAGCATTGCTGCATTTCATTTCCCTTGGTTCCTTTTTTCGATGGTAGTAATGTCCTGATGAAATCGTTCCCCATGCTCGTCACTCACAGCACCGCAGTTAGCAGTGAAGAAATCCAGATGAGGGTGTAAAAAGTGTAATTTCAAAGACATGTTGCACCCTATTCTCTCGTAGCGCTGCAAGAGGGTTTATATAAGCTCCTGGTAATGTCAGCCTTATTGTTTCCTAGAAACTTTGTGGCCACTTGCTGGAAAGCATTCCAAGCTAACTTTTCATCACCTGTGAGGATATCATCAAAACGCTGATCTCTGAAGAGCTGACGTATCTGTGAACCGACACCTTCCTTGATTTTGGCCTCACTAAGTCAGTGGAGTCGGCGTCTGTGGCCTAATGGATATGAACGCAGTTTCATAATCCAGATATACCAGGTTCGAAACCTGCTGCAGGCGGTTTGGTAGCAAATCGCTTTGTGTGGATTTTTAACAATGGTATAAGCGCCGTACCGTTCAGAAAGCAATGGCAAACTACTGAATGAAAAAAATTGCCTAGAAAAATCACAAACAGCCAATAAAAGCTGGGGTTGATTGCCACGTCCTGTAAAGGATAAGCAACTAACTTTTTTTAAGTCTGGGAAATTTATCAGAAGGTATAAAAATCCTGCCCCATTTCGATCCATGGCCTTTACAAAATTCGTCATTAGTCCAAGTTTGATGTGGAGAGGAGGAACCAAGATCTTGTGGTAAAATGTTACCATTATGGAGTAGCACAGCTTTTAAGCTCAACTTGGACGAATCAATGAACAGCCTCCAATCATCGTCTTTGTAGTTGATGTGCAGTGCTGCCATCAGACCCAGTATACCAACGCAAGCAATGGGGTTATCTGTTATTTTGAAATATGGAAGCAGACCTTTTTGCCGAGCACGAAACACAGACACTTGCACATTCTAGAAGATTCCATTGCTGCAGTCTGGACCCCAACAGCTCTGCTTTATTTTTTGGCAAATTCCAGATCTCTCACTAGATCGTTCAACTCACTCTGGGTAATTGTATGTGGCTGTACAGACTCTTCAATGGGCACGAAATCAGGATCTCTCGATGTAGATGCTTTCACGGGTGACGGATGTCCACTGGCCTTATTATCTTCATCATTCAGACTCCAGAGTATAAGATTCTGGTGGGTCAGGAACAGGAAGTCCTTCCCCGTGAGGCACTGGCCGCATAGCAGAGGGAATATTCGGATAGGTCACAGGCCGCTTTTTCTTCTTAGAAATACCATGTCCAATAGGAGGAGTCATGCAAAAGTAACAATCATTAAGATGGGTTATCGGTTCCCTCCACACCATTGGAAATGCAAAACGCATCGATCGTCCTTTTCGGTTCAACCAGCAGCGCAGATTCGTTGCAGAGGATTGACAACATATGGTGTGGGGCCCAGTACCGGTCCTGGTCACCGATCTCACAACCAAAATAAAGGCTGTAAGCTTTCTTTAACCACTTCTTCCCCCTTCCCCCCGGATCTTGAAAACTAGAGCTAATTCGCGATTTTTAAGTTCATATTCATGATCAGCATGTCCAAATTAGTTAAAAATAGCTACTTTTGTCTCGGATACATTTTGGCTGTTGTCCAGTGTTATTAGAGACACCCTTGGAGCATAGGTCTAGCGCGAAGGTGACTTACTTCACAGCTCTCTTCTACTGCTACCATCTATGACTGTATCGTTAACTAATTGACTTGTCCTTGTGTTAATGCTTATTTTCGTTATCCAGGGATAATGGCGTAAATAGGTTCTAAATTCCAACTTTTCTGAAACCACCATGTATGTTGATGTATATCGCCGACAAGTATGTTAAATGTACTTTTGTCTCCTTTGTGCATTAACTTCTTCTGTATTGGGTACCAAGTATGTTAAGCTATGTTCATTGATAACAGTGGGAGTTGAGTGATGATATTGTGTGGATAAGTGATACCACTGATACATCTAAGGTTGCTAATCCACTAGAATGTTAGACCACCACTGATAATTCTATATAACTGAAACCAGTGGTAGATAAGTGATGAAGGCGTAAATGTGTTCTTATCTAGGCACGCCCCCTCAGGGCTATTTGTAAATATGTCCCTATTGTCACTGTGCCTGGCATGTTCAAAGTAGGTGTGTAATGGTGCATTCTTTCGTCACAGCACAGTAACACACATAGAAGCCATGTAGCGTAGAACGACTGGTGATGGTTAATGAACAGTTTTATTAACGCTACACACACAGTCACGATGACACAGACGAAAATCACGCATAAAGTACAAAGCATAGGTAAGTCAATTCATAAGCACAAAACACCCCTCAGAGCTCCATTATAAATCGTGGTGCACTCCTCATCGAACGTGCACAATAGATAGATCCCTCAGGGACTGCCTTCATAATAGCATCCTAATAGCTCCATAAACTTTTTACTGCAGTTAATTCAAATGCGGCCTGTACAAAATCCTGGCCTTAATAATAGTTCCATAAACCTCTTACTGCAGTTAATTCAAATGCGGCCTGTACGAAATCCTGGCCTTCAAAGCAATGTCCTTCAAATCTCGGACTCTCTATAGCACTTTTGGTGCACTCCTCATAGAACATGCACCAACGTCTATCTTAACATAAAGCTGCTCCACGGCAGTATAGTCATCATCAGCGCTATCTCTTAGAGCTCACAATAAATAGTGGTGCACTTCTCATAGAACGTGCACAGTGCAAACTCTCATAAGCTGCATCCACTGCAGTCATAAATATCAAAGTACATACCTTCAAAAATAACCTAACACATGGAAGAATACATATACAGGAAAAGTATTCAGATACAGGCCTGTTCAAAAAGTCTCCATCGAGACACACATTGAAAAACACTCTACCATATTCACCGAACACTGGTCGGGAACACACACTTCGAAAAACACCTTCGTTGACTTCACTCTGTCAACGCCAGAACCCAACTGCAAGCGGTCACAAAAACTCCCGCCTGAACAGTCACGGGACTTCGCAGTTCACCACCGCTCAATCCCTTCCACGGACTAGCCGTGCGAACTATTTACAGTTCTAACAATACAGACCAGCGCTCATGACGCTATCTGTACCCTATGACCTCTATCAATATTTGTTAACCCAATTCATCGTTAATCAAGTATACAAGCGATGTAACCCTTAGTTTACTGTGACCAACCCATATACAAAGTATCACCTCCCTTTTTAACCTTAACATCTTACCACCACCCCCGGAGAAAAAATGATTTATCACTTTTTTAACAAAAACTACATCAATGAAAAATGAGGGGTCAGTTAAGCTCTAATATACTCATACAAAAATTAGCTTATGTTAAGGTTATAATAATACATCAACAAAAAATATAAGCAAGTGTACAATAAAACAAATTATGCACAATAATTTGCTAAGTACATTAAATAAACAGTTTCAAACAAAGTTAACTATGATCACTGTAGAGCAAGTAGTATACAATAAATAGAAAGTAACAGATAAGATCAAGCAAAAGAAGCATGATCAACATCAAAAATCAGCAATGAAATCAATATAGTAACAAAGATCCATAATCCCATTTGATAACAATCAAGTAAATCAAATCCTTACATTCAACTAGATAAAACCGACATAAAAACTACCTCATACCAAACCATATAATTAACATAACAATCCTGAAGAAGGAAGTATAAGAAGTATAAGAAGTAAACGTATACAAATAGAATTAAGTGACACCAAGATGAAACATCAATCTGCCTAAGGAAAATTCTCCGAATCTTTTGGCCAAACACCATCAGCAATCAAGAACTACTTATTCGGAGTAACCAGGAGGACATGCCCACCATCATAGCTGGCAGACGCTGGAGTTGGGTTGGCCATGTCCTCAGAAGGGACCCTGATACCATCACAAGAACAGCTATGCTATGGACCCCCGAGGGAAAGCGAAAGAGAGGCCGACCAAAAACAACTTGGCGGAGAACTGTGGAAGCTGAGATGCAAAGAATGAACCACAGTTGGGGCACTGTACGAAGGATGGCTGCCGACCGAGCAAAGTGGAATCAATTTGTTGCTGCCCTACAAGACGCCACCAGGCGTGATGGCCGCTGACTGCTTTGACGGTTGGCGGTTATGGATCAAAGAAGAAGAAAGAAGAAGATGAAACATAGAAGCATCACGAAAGTATAACTGCTTCAAAAGAAATGAAGTGAAACGAAGAATCATCCGAAAAGAAAGAAGAAAATTCAAGAAATGAATGTATAGAATAAGTAATAATACATCCTAATAACTATCTAAACAACCATTGTATTGTAAACAAATACAATCATGACAGAAAATCATCGAACAGAAAAACATAGTATATATATATATATTAAACACTAACGAAGGATATAACTAGATAATGCATAATAAATAATTTAACCAAATTACAACACTTATTCATAACTAAAATGAAGTATCACAGGCATCACACACAAAAAAAAGTGTGATTTGTAAAAACACAAATATCACAATCTCAAAAGAAAAAAAATAAATTATTATCTTTTTCTCTTTTTTTTTTTTTAAAATGTAGAAATCAATATATTATTACACCTAGTGTACAATTAAGCACTGGATACATAAAAAATACAATACTTTCACAATGAAAAACAAATACATTTTCCAAAATTACAAATACAAAAAAGTTTCTTAACGTTAAGTTAAATAAAAATAGTATTTTAAAGTTTTACAAGTTTCAACCACTAATTAACAAATCAAAAGTGAAACGAGCTTTTAACAAAATGTGAGACATAAAAAATATACACATCTCTAAATAAACACAAATGAGCACCTACAAAAACCACACTATTAACATTATACCAACTTGCACATATAAACATAACATTATTTCTCATGAAAAAAATGTTTAAGTCAGACTACTAAATTCTTCAAACAAATAATAGTATCTGCTATCTCTGACAATTCTACATGTTATAATTTAGTTCCAAAATAACATTTCACAACACAACAATTTCTTCATATAACCTTTGTATAAGGTAATATATTAACTACACATGGAATCCGATACGAAAAAGAAAAAAACAAATTTAGTAACCAAAAAAAAAAATTCTCTGAAAGCGACTAACGCATAGTCACAACCAATGAGTTGTGCTTAGGGCTGACAATCTCATTATGTATAAAACTATCACAACAATTAGTCCTGCAGAATCATATCAATGTTTTGATGTATCAATTTCACAACAGACCACATATGGTCAAACATAATATGAGCAAATGAAATAGTCTTCAGACTAGTGTATGTAAATACAAAAAAATCCATAATTTCATCAACAACAAAAATAACAATCAAAGACAAGTCAATACAAAATGAAATGTTACAATTCATTACAATGATAATACGTACAATATTTATCAACAATACAATTATTTAAATACTAAGATATAGTACAAATAATGCATAAATATGGACATATAAAATATCCAATGAAACATTATACAATACAATCATATTATACTATACAATAATACATGATCCTAAAAAAAAAAATTAGGTAAACATTGTAATCTTGAATCAATTTCTAAAGAAAGAAAAAAATAAATAGGTCACAACTCCGGTGTAGTATTCTGTAAACCGCACGGGATGACATCAAATAATACAAGATCAACAAACTGACTGGGTTACGCTTGACTGCGCACACGGTCGTAAGGTAACAAACATTTCTGTCACAGGTAAAGGAAAAAACAGGCACGCTGACCTTTATCGCACAGCTGCTACTGTTTGAAAAATACAAATGAAAATCTTCATTTTAATCAACTGTAAGATTATCATGAAAAACGGATAGGTTAAACACACAATTACCTATGAAAACATCTGGTTTCCATATGATGTCACCAACTCTTCGTTCACACATAATATACAACCCAGGAGGCTTGGGTCAACCTGACCGAAAATGACGGTCATCACCCCAGTAGTAGGCTGAAATAAAGTGACATACACAACAACGAGATTCTCTCTCGTAATCCAAAAAACATAACAGTAGTAGTACTTAGGACATCAATAGTTACTGTTACTTTATTTACTACCAATGACTTTGGGATTTTGTTGCACACAGTTAACCTGGTTAAGTGTAGTAATATTTTGAGAGTTATCATCTCTATTACCATTCCCCTTATCATTCCATTTGTTCTGCCTAGGACTGCAGTTAGCATTGTTATGCTTAACATATCTTCTAGGATAGAAGTATCTAGTAAATGAATCTTGTTGACTCCTAGAATAATTATTACCAAGTTTGTAATCTTTAATGTAACTATTCCTACCATAATTTCTAAACTCTTCAGAATCAATCTTTTGAGATCTGTTAGAATGTCTGTAAAAACTACCATTTAATGGGCTTCCCTGGTACTGTCTAATATTATGGTTATCTCTTTTACCAGAACTGTTGTTATTCCTTTCTGTGTTAACATGCTTATCTGCTGTATCACACTGCCTATATTGTGTATGACAAGCAGTGGAACTCATAAAATCCTTATGGTTACCAACATGATATTTGTTATATTTATTACCAGAATTAGATATTACACATGAAGTATCTTTGCTGGTCTGACGCCAATAGCCATTAATCTTCAACGTAGCATCTTCCGTACGTGGGAAATTATATCTGCCACGCCGAGATTTAAATCCATCATGTTCCATTTTCGAATTCGCAAAGAGTGTATAGGGCAGGCTCTTTGCTTGTTTATAAACAACCTTCTGTATACTATTGTCAACCTTAACAGTAGACAAATCTTTGATGCCTAAAACAACATCCACTAAACCATTGACCCTTGTACTCAATTCAGTAATCTCTTGGTTTAGTTTTCTGTTTAAGTTATCACATGTTATAACTTTGCATCTCTCTTCTCTAAGTAACCTCTCAATCTTAATCACTTTCCTTCTCTGCACCGTTAACTCTTCTAACCTCTGCTTATCATCCTTTTCCTTAATTGTTCTCCTCTGTGGTTCCAATTTTATTAATCTCTTCTTTTGCACCTCTTCTATCTGTGGCTGAAGTAGGGCTACCTGAGCCTGAAGTCCATCAACTTTAGCAGCTTGTTGCTTCAACTCATTAATCTTCTCGGAAGATACATTATTCTTTTCTTTCAGTTGGTGACTGAGAATATTGTTCTCATCCAACACATCATGAAGCATATCTATATACTTCTTCTCACTTACATTGCTATCAATCTTCAACTTCTCATACATTTCTCTCTTATTTTCAATCTCCTGCTTGAGATTACTAATTTTGCCTTGATTATGTGCAATCTGTGTTTCCAAGTCTTTTACTCTACTGCACGCAGATTCTAATGCTGTTTTCACACTAGAAAGCTCCAAGTTTGATTTATGCAAATCACTTGTGAGTTTAGATACTGTTTCTTGTAACTTATTCCTTTCAGCAATATCCTGCAAACAATTTTCTCTTTGTTGTAGGGCAATTCGCTTGTTGTTCTTCATCCGCTCCTTCTCTTCTAATTCCTCTTTGTTATCATCCTGCATGTCGTTGCAGATTATATTGTGTATAATCTTATGCATATAATTGTGTCTAGCCCGAGTATAATCATACACCATCGGACGTAGACATTCTAACAACTTTGCCAAATCTCTAGCCATGATCATTTCAGGATTTGAATGAGGGTTATCATCAGTAAAAAACTTTATGGCTTGTACAGCATTAAACAAAAACCCATCCACAACGTATCTATCTAGTGCTGGGCCTTTTAATCCCTCGCCATATTCAGCTTCATTAGCTAAAAAACTCTAGTATAGGCCTCATATCTTCTGGATCTGTATCACAGTCCATGGTGATTCAATCACTAAGTGTACAAAATTTATAAACCACTTATAATTCTTATAAGATTATGTTACATAGCCATCAATTAATTATGCATTAAATCTCATAACAATAAGCTATGAACATGGAATACTCAATAGCATACATAATAATATTGGAAGGCTTGACAACATCATACAGAGACACAGTTTTCACACAAAAATCACTTATCTTGTAAGTAGAAAACCGTTCCGTTCTTTCTCTGTTACCATTGATGAGCATCAGACAACACACCATAAGCACACTCCCTTGTTGAAAGTTACAGGAACCGCTACTGAACTCGTCGTTAACTGTCACTTCTGGTACTTGAATGCTAAAACTTGAATGCTGCAAGTATGTTATAGGAAGCATGTAAACATTAATCATATCACCGTGTCACCGATTATAGGTCATGAGCGACAGCAAACTGTCTGTAAGCAATGCAGGTGTCAATAAGGCTTGAAATATTTTACTGCCGACTCATTTAGGCTGGAATAATGTGTCATAATCATCTGTTCCTAACATGACACTAGTCCACTCTTTGCTATTGTCATATAAATACCAGTCCGTAGGCATAGAAGAGGACATAACACAGGTAAAGCTGACCTGGTTCTAAATCGAAGCTCCGCCCACACAAGGCTAACTACTGTCACAGCTGAGAGAACTTGATAGTGCAACTAATGCGCCACAAGGTTGGACCCAGGGCACACTAAAAATACAGGATCTAAGGGGGTGGGGGGGGGGGGGGGGGGGGGGGGGGGGGGGGGGGGGGGGGTGGGGGGGGGGGGGGGGGGTTTGGTTGTAGGGGGGGTGGGGGGGTGGGGGGTTGGGGGGGGGGGGGGGGGGTTTGGTTTTGTTGGGGGGGGGGGGGTGGGGGGGGGGTTGTGGGGGGGGGGGGGGGGATGGGGGGGGGGGGGGGGGGGGGGGGTGGGTTGGGGGGGGGGGGGGGGGGGGGGTGGGGGGGGGGGTTTTTTTTTTTTTTGTTGGGGGGTTTTTGGGGGGGGGGGGGGGTTTTGGTCACACCAGGTTTGGTGGTGGGGTTTCCAACGGGGGGGGGGGGGGTTCTGGTTTGGGGTTTTTGTGGTTTGTGGGGGGGGTTGTGGTTTTTTTTTGGGGGGGGGTGGGGGGGGTGGGGGGGGGGGGGGGTGGGGGTTGGGGGGGGGGGGGGGGGGGTGTTTTGGGGTGGGGGGGGGGGGGGGGGGGGGGGGGGGCGGGGGGTGGGGGGGGGGAGGCGGGGGGGGGCGGGGGGTGGGTTTTTTTGGGTGTGGTTTTTTGGTTGGGGTGGTTTTGTTTCGTGGGGGCGGGGGTGGTGGTGTGGGTTTTTTTTGGGGGGGGTTGTTGGGTTTTTTGTTTTTTTGGTTTGGGGTTGGGGTTGGGGGGGTTGGGTGGGGTTTTTTTTTTGTTTTTTTTTTTTGGTTTTTTGGGGGGGGGGTGGGTGGGGGGTGTGGGGTTTTTTTTTTTTTTTGGGGGGGGGGGGGGGGGGGTGTTTTTTTTTGTGGTTTTTTTGGGTTGGGGGGGGGGGGTGGGGGGGGGGGGGATGGGTGGGGGGGGGGGTGGTTTTTGGTTTTTTGGGTTTGGGGTGTTTGGTGGGTTTTTTTGGGGTGGGACGTTTTGGGGGGGGTTTGTGTGGGGGGGGGGGGGGGGGGTTGGTGGGGGGGGGGGGGGTTTTTTGTGGGGGGTTTGGGTTTTTGGGTGGGGGGGGTTGTTTTTTTGGGGGGGGTTTTTGGGGGTTGGTGTGGGGGGGTTTGTTGTTTGTTTTGGTTTTTTTATTTTGGTTTTTTTTTTTTTGGTGTTGTAGGGTGGGTTTTTTTGTGGGGTTGTTTTTTTTTTTTTTTTTTTGGGTTTTTTGTTGTGGGGGGGGGGGGGTGGGGGGTAATAACCCCCAGGGGTGTGGGGTGTGGGGTGGGGGGGGGGGGGGGGTTGGGGTTTTGGGGTTTTTGGGGGGTTTGGGGGTTGGGGGTTTTTGGGGGGGGGGGGGGGTTGGGGGGGGGGGGGGGGTTTTGGGGTTTTTTTGGGGGTTTTTGAGGGGGGTTTTGGGGGGGGGGGGGGGGGGGGTTTTTTTTTTGGGTTTTTTTGGGTGGTGGGGGTTTTTCTTTTTTTTTTTTTTTGGTTTTTTTTTTTTTGGGGGGGGCCTTTTTTTTGGGGGGGGGTTTTTTGTTTTTTTTGGGGGTTAATTGTGTTTTGGGGGTGGGGGGGGTGGTTTATGTAGTGGGGGGGTTAATGCTTATTTTCGTTATCCGGGGTAATGTAGCGTAAATAGGTTCTAAATTCCAACTTTTCTGAAACCACCCTGTATGTTGGATGTATATCGCCGACAAGTATGTTAAATGTACTTTTGTCTCCTTTGTGCATTAACTCTTCTGTATTGGGGGGGTACCAAGTATGTTAAGCTATGTTCATTGATAACAGTGGGAGTTGAGTGATGATATTGTGTGGATAAGTGATACCACTGATACAATCTAAGGTTGCTAATCCACTAGAATGTTAGGGAGGGACCACTGATAATTCTATATAACTGAAACCAGTGGTAGGATAAGTGATGAAGGCTAAATGTTTCTCTTATTCTAGGCCACGCCCCCTCAGGGCTTTTGTAAATATGTCCCATTGTCACTGTTGCCTGGCATGTTCAACAGTGGGTAGTGTGTAATGGTGCATTCTTTCGTCACAGCACAGTAAACACACATAGAAGCCATGTTAGAACGACGGTGGTATGGTTAATGAACAGTTTTATTAACGCTACACACACCAGTCACGATTGGACACAGACGAAAATCACGCATAAAGTACGCAAAAGCATAGGTCTATAAGTCAATTTCATAATAAGCACAAAATCCCCTCAGAGCTCCTTATTATAAAGCGTGGTGCACTTTACTCATCGAACGTGCACAATAGATAGATTCCCTCAGGGACTGCCTTCATAATAGCATCCTAATAGCTCCAATAAACTTTTTTACTGCAGTTAATTCATCAAATGCGGCCTGTACAAAATTCCTGGCCTTAATTAATAGTTGCCCCATAAACCCTCTTTCACTGCAGTTAATTCAAATGCGGCCTGTAATGAAATCCTGGCCTTCAATAGCAATGTCCTTATTTCAAATCTCGGACTCTGGTTTATAGACTTTTGGTGCACTAACCTCATAGAACATGCACCAACGTCCCTATCTTCACATAAAGCTGCTCCACGGCAGTATAATCATCATCAGCGCTATCTCTTAGAGCTCACAATAAATAGTGGTGCACTTCTCATAGAACGTGCACAGTGCAAACTCTCATAAGCTGCATCCACTGCAGTCATAAATATCAAAGTACATACCTTCAAAAATAACCTAACACATGGAAGAATACATATGCAGGAAAACTACTTGTATTCAGATACTTAGGCCTGTTCAAAAAGTCTCCATCGAGACACACATTGAAAAAAACCACTCTACCATATTCACCGAACACTGGTCGGGAACAACACACTTCGAAAAAACACCTTCGTTGACTTCACTCTGTCAACGCCAGAACCCAACTGCAAGCGGTCACAAAAACTCCCGCCTGAACAGTCACGGGACTTCGCAGTTCACCACCGCTCAATCCCTTCCACGGACTAGCCGTGCGAACTATTTACAGTTCTAACAATACAGACCAGCGCTCATGACGCTATCTGTACCCTATGACCTCTATCAATATTTGTTAACCCAATTCATCGTTAATCTAGTATACAAGCGATGTAACCCTTAGTTTACTGTGACCAACCCATATACAAAGTATCACCTCCCTTTTTAACCTTAACACCTTGCCATCCCTACAACTAGTTCGTCCAGTTCTATTCTCCAATTATTGGAACTATATCTATTATGTTCTATCCACTTTCCATTTCACCACAGTACGGATCACATGTACTTTATGTTTTTGTGCCATATTCGATAGGGGTCACTTTATAACAGCGCAATTTTAAACCTTTGAGTCACGACTCTCTATTTTCTCTTCACATTTAATGTTTCCCTTTTCCCCCCACACATTCGACAACTGAACGCACAATATAACCGTAGATCTGTATTTGACGACCAGTAAAGCAATATATAAGAATTGTTCGAATAAAGCCAGACGCTGAAAGAAGAAAAGTCGAAGCCGGCAACACAAACCCGCCAGCTCTAAGCAACAGAAAACTACCAGAAAAACCAGTGAAAACCCTGATACAGAAGCCAACCAACATAACTCCAGATGTTGCGAAGGAAGTGACAGAGACAGATACCTTATATTAGAAAGAAGAGGTAATCCCCACCGTGACCAAAATCGCAGAACACAATATGAGATCACTCAGATGGATTCGTGAAGCAATACATGAACTGAGGGGCATATCGCCACCACCCCACGGAACCGCATCGAGAGATACATTAAGTTCTCCTTTAAAGCAACAGTACCAAATTTCGACCTGGCAGAGAACTAAGAACAGCCTCACGAGCCTGAGAAAACAAAGTCAATACTGAAACAGGAAGCGGAAGTCGACACCATAGAGAAAGGATATCTCAAGACATAAAAAACACAGCGGCATGCGAACCAGAAGAGAGCCAACAAAGTCTGTAAAGAACAGAAGCAAGGACAGAAGACCACACCATCCATAGACCACAGCCAGTCAAGCACCTTTCCAAGGCAAAATCAGAGGCGGGCAACAAACCAGAAAATGAGTTCGAGCCAGAGACCAAACACGCTCACGGAAATTGAGAGGAGGTCATGCAGCCTCGACAAGCCAAACAAAACCGATCCTCAGGAGGTGGAACAGGAGAGAAAAGTCAAAATCACCAAGATGTCAGGAGGTGTGGTCACCCTCAGGCCCAACGATAAATGATTAGTATCCTGGAAACAATATTGGACAGGAGAAGCATCATTAAAGTAGGAAGGCCTGAATAAGTTATACTTGCTCTCAACAACATAGAAAAACTGAAACCACTGATGGCCGAACTGGAAGCCGGGCCGAAAGAATTCCAGCTGTCCCACAAGATAAAAGTGCTGGCGGAGACCTACAAGAAAACGAAGAAGCTGGTTGTAAGAGGGGTGGACACCAGCTGGCGTGAACAAAAAAGTACACAGCTGCCTACAGACAGAAAACTGAGCGTCAGAACTACTCAAGAAGAATGGCTAAAAAAAATGGGACAAAAGGGAAACCAACTTAATAATATACTGTTCAAAAAAAGAAACGCAACATTTTTGGTGTTACTTTTATAAAAGATATTCGCTGATTGGACATCAGTCAACCTATCGACTGTGTCCGCCTGGTCATTAACTTCTCGTGGTTACCTGAATTGTACTCACCTCATGATTTGTGAGGTCATGAAAGAGGTCAAGGTCAAAACAACATTTTTGACAATAACTCGTGATAGGTTCATGAGAATTCCGTGAAACTTACTGAACACAAAACTCTCTGACCATATTATTGAATGCTTATAAAAGATTGACGCTCCTCGAATAAATTCAGTTGAAAATTCAATGCGCAATTATGGCTCATCTCACTACAGAACAACGACTCATCATCATTGGACGTTTACAGACTGGACAGTCACAAAGTGTAGTGGCCAGACAATTTAATGTGCTTAGAAGCACCATTAGTCGCCTTTGGAGGCGATTTCAAGAAACTGGCTCAGTGGCAGACCGGCCGCGCAGTGGAAGACCCAGAGTCACAATTCCTGCCGAAGACCGCTTCTTACGGCTGCATCACCTCAGGAATCGACTTGCATCTGCGTCCTCCACAGTCCAGTCAATGTCAGCAGCTCGTCGAATTTCAGATCAAACGGTTAGGAACAGGCTGCATGACTCTGGTCTTTGGGCTAGAAGACCCTACAGAGGTCCTGTTCTTACGGACCCGCATCGCCAGAACCGACTGCAGTGGGCGAACCAGCATCGTCAATGGACCGTTGGGAATGACTGGAGACGGGTTTGGTTTAGTGATGAATCATTTTTTGTGCTCCAGAAACACGATAGACGGAGAAGAGTTTACCGCAGAGTCCATGAGCGCTACGCCCAGAACAGCATGATGAGGCTCCTCCACATGGTGGTGGTGGTTTACTGATGTGGGGGGGGGGGGGGGATAAACTTTGAATGCCCAACGATACGTCGCTGAAATTCTTCCTCCTCACGTCCTTTCCACTTCTGGCTGCACGAGGGTCGATTTTTCAGCAGGATAACGCTCGACCTCATATGGCACAACTCATCACCCAGTTCCTCGCTGACAACAACGTCCAGACCATTCCGTGGCCAGCCATGTCATCAGACATGAACCCCATAGAACACTTATGGGATGAAATCGACAGACGACTCCGCCAGCGAGACGTGGCTCCAGCCAATCTCCGACAGTTGTCTCTTGCACTGCGGGAAGAGTGGGCAGCCATCCCACAACAACAGATCCAACGGCTAATCGGATCCATGTCAAGGAGATGTCGTTCTCTGATAGAGGCCAGAGGAGGCCATACACCTTACTGAAACGGAGGCCTCAGTCGCAAAGAATAAAAGTCCAAACCAAATTTAATGAACATCATTTCATTGTTAAAGTCTGAAAGTTTCTTCATGCCAAGATTGAAACATTAATTTCGTAAAATAAAATTTTGGTACAAGTTTGAAATTTGGTGTCCATTACCACTGCTATAATGTTGCGTTTCTTTTTTTGAACAGTATAGTATCTATCGATGGAACTTAAAGACCTAAGAAACCTACTCTGAACGATAGATCTAGAAAATAGAAGCATATATCCTGTTGGTGATGCGGTGTTGAAACTACCACGGATATTCACACACCATGAAGACGTAAAGAAAAGAGACAGTTTGCCGGTACTGTGCAAGAAGTCACGCATAAAGTGACTATGAAGGAGGATCACAACAATAAAGCCCTAAACACGAACAGAATATGCGCAAGAAAGACACTCATATAAAATCCTGAAAAAAAACCAAACACAAAAAATGTGAAATACAAGATAAACTAAAAATACCAATTAATAAAATATTGTTAAGGCTAAAGCTTGGAACTGGATATTTCATGATAGAGGAACCCACATGCGAAGAGTGTCAAGAACCAAACACAATTAGACACTTTCTGGTGGACTGCGAAAAATATGACCAGCAAAGGCAAAACATTAAGACATACTGTAGTAACCACAAGGTAGAAATGAATGTAGAAAATCTCATAGGCCTTAATTAAGATCCCATCAGAAATACAAAAGTTAATAAAACTATATATTACAATAACAAAAGCTAACATATAAAAATATAATAATAATAAGGATGGGGGCTATTAGTCTACAGTGGTGGTAGATTCCCCCTAGATAAATACGGACTGACTATAAAAAATCCTCCAATCATCATTAAATGATTACCAGTATAAACTATATCCATTTTTTTTAACAATAAAATAACATGAACGATAACTAATAAGTGAAAATACCAACTAGATAAATAATATAGTATAGAGCATAAAATAGATACAAACAATAAAACATTACAATAAATTAAACGCATCCTGACATAGCCAGCAGCTCCATGTATATGGTAGATGGTTGAAAGGGCCTGCTACTAAGAAAAGTAGCAAACGCCTTAATAATCAAAATTAAAAGAATCTGCGCAAACTGTCTTGGAAACACGAAAAACAAAAAAAAATTAAAAACAAAAAATATAATGTAACAGACGAACAGCCTACAATAAAAATCTTTTGTGAGATTTTCTATTGATACTTATCATATATAAAGCACACAGAAATTTGAAACCATGAATATTGCGTGCTCGTGATCAGGCAGTCACTTTTGGTTACATCTGTAAGTTCAGTTGTTGTCATTCCTTGGTTAAGCGAACTCTCCAGTAGACGCGCTTGAGTAAGCAAATTACTCTGCTACATGAAGAACTACATAAACGCCTAACAATGTCAGAAGTCTGTATTCGTCCTATGGGAGTGTTAGATGGCATATTGATACAGGGGGTCTCTTTGTGCAAATCGGCATGCTATGATGTGATAAGAGTTGAGGACTTAATTATAACTACTGTAACGTGCTATACAATAATGTGAAACAATATAGAACAAGTTAGGTTTGGCTTAATCAGTTTTCTACGCTTATTATACTTATTTTCTACTATGTTGACACAGATCAGATGCATATCTCGCAAACAGGCTAAAAGGAACTTGCGTAGGCAGAGTTCCTCAACTTATGTGTCACGAGGGAAATATGATGACAAGAAGACATGTAGTAGGTCCACAAAAAAATAAAAATGCATGTGTCGAGACAGAAGAGTTGAAGAGAGACTAGGAAAGCGGCTAGAGTAAGCGCCTCAGATGTCGCTCCCTAAATATGCAAAGATGTGAAAGAATCAGCTGAAGAAACACTGGAGTCAACTTTGCACATGCAGCAGTCATGTCTTCATTATAAACGCCGACTGCAATGGTGGGAATACTATTGAATTAAACTGATATGAGAATATCGAATACGTGCTTATAACAAGAAAGAAGAGATTAGGAAAGATTCATCACTTGAGTTACATTTGTGACCTCGCACAACGATTCAGAGCATCAAGAGCTCGCAAATGAGCTTGAAGGGGAAACGAAGAGTTAGATATGCCAATACAACTACTAGAAAGAACCAACGAAATGCAGATTGGTGAGAATGTGAGGTTCTAAACCTGTATGTACTAGTGGATAGGAATGGATAGCAAATTGATAGTGCATGTGAGTCAGTACCATGAAGCCAATGCGACTAGAGGTTCAGAAAGTGCCTTTGTCTGCAAGATGAAAGATCATAGAAGAAAATGAGATGTGTAAGAGTGTAGATTTCCATTTCTTTGGCGTGATTATGGAGGGTGAACAAGTGATTTCCTTTAATAAAAGAAGAGCAAAACATTTGTGCTATTTCAAAACTTCGATGAGAATCTACATAGATAAGGTCATGTAGCAATTCGCGAGTCATGATAGATGTCAATGTTCGATTCGTTGGGTTCGTTCTATGGATGTAGAAATAGCCTTGTGATAATGGTTGCTATATGACTTGAGTGCTAGAGAGGCTCGCTGGAATTGATGTTATTCAATCAAAGTTTTGATGTATACTTTCTCAAAAACACTCATCTCGCCTAGTTGAGAAGTAAAGTGGGACGGACATGTATGAGTGGTGTGCCTGCTGAGGCTTCGATGGAAGTACCCATCGGGGGGTCATGTTTGGTTAGAATGGTCAATTGTCGGCTTTGCCCATAACCAAAAAGCTGAATTCCAAAAAAGTTGAGTTACCAGTCTGTATGATCATCGCCACGGCTATGCTTGTGAAGAGATTGGAATATGAAACTGAGAAATAGACATAGGCAATGATTGATGTATTTATTAGATTGTTGATGCTGATCAAAGGACATGAACTTAACAACGCCTCATCGACATATTTGCATCGCATTTATTTGAGGATGAGGAAAGGCTAAGCGGAAGCTTGAATATTCTGGCACTCTCACTTTTCAAATTCAGCAAGAAAATACAGAAAAGTTGAGAAGATTGAGTTGGCTTTCACGTGGAAAATGTTCGAATCAGAGTGTGGGGCTCTCGATTGAACTAAAAATCTTTCTTGATGGAAATCAAAAACATGCCCTTGCAGATAAGAATTAGATGAACCTATATTCCACTTGGCTTGACATTCTTTGCATATTTAGGGACTATCTATTGGCGGCATGTGAATTCATGAAACAAGGAATTTCAGGGTGATAAAAAATCTATGTACTTAGTTAGGCAAGAGAAAAAATTTCAGCGTTTGGATCAACAGCATGTCAGATACAAATGGAACATGAACTGTAGAAACTAAGAACAGAATATAATAGCCGCCTTTCTAAAAGCTAGCAGAGGTTTTGGAAGATGTGTTTAGAAGATCTCGACTTTGTGATACGATGCTAGGAGTCGAGTTACAAAAACATCTGATACAAAGCGAGAAAAAAGCGGGTTTCTCTGATTACTAGTCGCCAGAGACTCTTGAATTCTCATACTTGTCAGTTTGGGTAAGATTGTAAATCCCTTCAACTGTCTCGTAATTGCTTGATGTGCCTGAAGTGCTTGAATGGATTGGCAGAGGCATTCTTGAGACTCGTTGCTAACAGTGAAGCACGCATTGGAATTTCCAGACAAGACAGTATCTGCTGACTCATCTTTTTGGTGTGTCAAAAACTGCAAAGGCTTGATTAAAATAGGCACAGTGTAGAGATAGCGACAAGAATAAGGCTGCTGCCTTTGCAACAACCTACCTTTGTGAACAGCAGGATTGTTTCTACCCTTGTGAACTTTGAAAAACAAGTTACAAGAAATCTGTTGGAACCACAAAGCAGCATCCAAGTTGCTCTGTACAGTGCGAAAAAGCCCTGTAGATTGTTGTTGTTTTTATCAAGATATGAATTGACGCTGCACATTATTTTCCAAAATCGGCTGAAGATGTTAGTTTGAGATGAAATTTGTTCAGTTCTTCAATCCTTTTTAGTAAATTTTCTATGTGTGCTATTCTTATGGCAGATAATGCTTCTGATGGCTATTTTATGTCTTTTATATATATTACATCATGACTTTTGAGAGAATATAGTTTTTCAATTTTAAGAGCAATTAGGTGTTTTTGTTTACTGAATGGATAGTATAAGGGGGGGTGGAGGGGGGGGGGGGATGAGTGTATAGTAGGCGAATGGGGTATGAGCTTATGGAGTAATGTGGGGAGCTGGGGAGGATGGAAAAAAGAAGGGAAGAAAGAAAATGAAAGGATAAAGTAAAAAATAAAGGAAGTATATGTGAGATAAATGAAATTGAGCTTGGTTGCTTTTTTAAACACATATAGTGATTTTTGGGTTAAGTCGCACTTATTGAATATAATATATAATGGTGTTTTCTGTACCCCTATTCTAGTGTGGAATTTATATAATTGGCTCTAAATATTTTCCCTTCAGTTATCAAGTGGTCTTTTGACACAGAAAACTTGTATCGAGGACAGTAATTCAATAACTTTAGTTTGTATGAAAATCTCAAATCAAAAGACATTGTATATGATAATTATCTTGAAATATCTTAAGTGAAAGTTATTGTGAAAAATTGGAAAATTTTACAATTAGATTACAGTCAAATGAGTTATCTATAGGTCTTTGAGTTTATGACTCTAGTATTTTCTTCATTGATGCTTTACCTGTTTGTGGTAGGATTGGTTATTTTATATTGTTTGGTACAAACATTAAATATGCGCTGGTCCTCTGAAGTCATGATTCTAAGGCCTGATGTGACATAGTTGTGTAGGTTCTAGTTCAAAGTTCAAGGTCTCCTGAGATCTTGAACCCACTCAATGCTGAAGCACAGTTGGTGGTAGTGGTCTCACAGAGGGTGAACTCTTGGTCCTATGCTCAGTGATGAGAGCCAGGCAGTTCCCCGTGGATTATTCACCCAACAGAGAAAGCCGTGAAACACACTCTCAGCCCATTGTCTGGTATGAGGTTTTTGACCCACCACATATTCATAAGTCTGTGTGTCTGTTCTCAGATTACTTATGTCTCCTTAGAAAATATGTTATCTATATGTAATACCTATGATCTATAGTTAATGTTATGAGTTATCCTGTATCCTATGAAATAACATTTGATCTACAAGGCTAAGCCCCTCTAAGCTCGGCGCGTGCAGATAAGGTAAACTAGATGTAGATTATATACAAATTAAGTGGCAGCACTTGTAATATAGACAACAATGTGAGCGAGTGTTGAGATAAAGTTAACGTTACTAGGTCAGCTATGACAAAAGCACCAGCTAACTATGTAAAGAGGCAATGTATTGATTTTAGTGTATAGCTGTATTATTCATATAGACGTGTCTGGAGAAAGTAGGAGAATGGGCTAGATCTGGAAACTTCATTCACCTAACGAATGAAATAGTAAAATTAACGGTTAGTAGTTATATATGCGCAGATTTCTCGGTTGATCTGCATACATTCTTACGTTGAGCATGAAGCAAAAAGCCATGAGACAATATGCAGATTGTATCAACGAGTGAAATAAATAGCCTATAATAATATATGACAATTCTAGTTCTGAACATTAGCGCTCGTGCGAAAGTGTGATAGTAAGCTCAGTATGTAGAACACTGAAAGTATCGTACAATTTGTCAAACCATCATTATTAGGTTTCCTAATGACTACAATAGATATGCATTCTTATCTTGCATGTAGGTTAAGCATCATACACATGCATGGATTTTTGGTCAGACCACACGAATGTGACTGAGAAGGATCGTGAAAATGGAACAAATAGATGATATGCTAGATCGTTGCAATACTTCAACTAATTTTTTGAGCAGTGAATTCCTTTTAATATCACACGGATGGAAAAATATTCGTCACGTAATTAAGTCAGATGAGTTACATTGACCCGTCATACTTTTAGAATAATGCTTTTCTGACTGCGTGATGTTACATGTTCAACTCAAGTAAAGTTGACAGAGATAAGAGTGATAACATCACACAATAGTGTGTCAGAGTTCTGATTTCAATCTCTCCCTTTTTGCTTTAAATATTTACCATCTGCCTAAAGGTTTGTTGTGTGTCCAGTTGTTTCAGCCTCTATTATCGGAAGCAGCTACAGTGACTGCATGTCTACTAGCTCTAGAGACCCTAACTTAATGCTTCCGACGAGCAGAGGATAGCTGTTAAAAAAAGAAAAAAGTGGGAAGTTGTGAGCACATTCTTTGTGACAATTATCCATCAGCTGCTGTCTTGGCCTAACTAAACTAATGCTGATCAGTAATCAAGTCATAACATTAATATTTTCAAATACAATATAAATCTCAGCTCCTTGTGAAATGAAGTACGGGTCAATATTACGAAAAATCCTTCGATTCATTGTTAACATGCAGATAACGAGTATTTGTATCATGTCAATTGTATATAGAATCTATTACCATATCAGATATAATGTAGTTGATTTTTGCTTGATCGTATAAAGGATGTATGTGTCATCGATATGGGCATATTTTCAAAAAAGTGTATAAAAGGCGAGGTACATAGAATCGTGTATAGAATGTGGTGTTGATATGTTGCATCTCACTTCTCTGGTCCACAACCTCTCGCCCACGTTACATCAACATTAAACATACTGATTCTCGTAACTATTTTCTTAAGGTCTAGGGGTCTGTATTACTACCTCTCTCTATCTCACGCCGATCGTTGATCCAAGCAGTCACTATTGTAATTCTGTGTTGGGGTGTGTGTAGTGTCTCAACATTAAAATTATTATAAATACCGAAAAAGTCAAAGACTGAGTCCAAGAAAAACAGACCAGCCCCAGGTTGCTCGTTTGCACATTATCTGTCAAATCCGAAACAATTTGGGTAGTATTTAAGCGCTAATAGTAAAATAAAATCGTCATAATAGTTTTAAATAATGAGAAAACACCATGCTCTCGACTATACATGAAAATACATAGATGAAAAAATACAAGTTCTTTTTATCCACGACTAGACTGAATCTACATGTACATAGTGTCGATTTAGAAACATCTAATCTAACATGATTCATGCACCCACACAGCCACCATCTGAACCCACCCCGGCCCTCTATTCGCTCACACAACAACATTAAACAATAATTAACAACATCTACTAAACGCTATACTTTACTTTTTAAAACAACTGGTTATTGAGCATTTAAAATAGAGACATGTCGTGTTCAGAACGCGGAGACCTGACGTTATGAGAGATGATTGATCGTGCATGTATTGGCAGCTCCTTCGCCTGCAGATCTCACCTAGTAGGTCCGTAAGCATAGATTTGACAGACCTTGAGCCGTCAAAACATACACTCGCGTACAAGTTAGCTCATCATTGAATGCTTCATTGCGCAGAAGTGAAGCAATTCAGTTGAACATCCACTGCCGGTAAGGCCAACCGATTTGATCCATCTAGAAGTCGAGCTTGAATTCAATGAGCATAAATATTGAGTATATTAAGTGGACCACTTGTCCAGCTTCTATCAATATTATCATTTTATCTGCTGATACACATATACAATAATGAGACGCTAATATATTGAAATATGAATATAAAATTGCTAATTATACGATTTGTGTACAATGTAATATCTCTCTATAATGTATTTTGAGCATGAAAGCCACCACCTCGCAACTTGATCCACTTAAATATTCGTTCCACTGCACCTTAGTATAGAGTATGTTGTATATGCCGACTGATGAGATTTGGGTAACTCATATCACTGTACTCTTCCATTGTTACAGCAAACAACAACATAGCAATAAGCCATAGTAAAATTGGGCTATACTTGTGGCTCATTGTATGCAACGGAGGCCAGCCGCATATGGTGTTTTCCTTGCTCCATCAAGGAGCAAACAGAGAAACCTACCTATAGTCTCACAAGTAGCATTACTGTAACTACGCACATCAGTGCAGCTATTACGGCTCACCGTGATAATATAGTCCACTGACACTAGATCCCTCACCTCACTGAAAGTAATCCCACCAAAGAATATTATTACAAGAGTCTATCTATTAGACTGCAAAGTTAGTGTGTAATCCCACTAAAGATATAATACATAACAGTCTTAGTATGTACTGATACATATCATTTTGTGCAATAACACTAAATGACCACTTCTTACATAAATCTTGTTACATGATATATTAATATCGAACTCTGATCGTATATTCTGTTAACATAGACTAGAACTACAGTAATACTATCAGTCTATAAGGAATTTAACAACGAAAAACTTTCTTATCCGATCGTCTCTGAAGGTGAGATTTACTATTGAGATTTCTGCGCTTCACCTTACGTGTTCAAATTCACACAATTAAATACAATTAGCGCTATACCATTACGTTGTGCTATTACTAATTCACGATGATCAGTCTAATGCGTATCCGTTATTGTACTGATCACCAGTCTATATGAATTTGTAGTCAGATACATTAGGCCGCTTTCGTGTTATTATGAGCTAACAGATTGCATGTAGTAGCCATTTTACGTTTGATTACCTCGTCGGCGCTAGCTCCAACTTCCAACTCAGATAATCATTCATCTAATATATTCAGTGATGCGTACTTAGATAACAAAGAAATCTAGATGTATGAAATAGTTGACCTTCACTTATCAATTGCCAATATAATTCGGGACCCTTGCAGTATAGCCAGTGATGTATCCTGATGAATGAAATAGTTAGCTACTTAGTATCTCTTTTTTAACTCACTCGCTCCGCGGTACATTGTCCCGTCAAACCCCACCTAAGATTTCATCCCCGTTACAATATTGATACTCAATACTCCTCACTCTCTCGCCATTATTCATTCATTGTGTGTTTGATCCAGCTCGACTCTATCAATTGTGGACTATAAACATGATAGATAATAAGTATCTAGATCTCAGTCATCATAGTATTTATCACTACTTAATCAATATTACTCTAGATGTTCTGAACGTAAAATATAACATGTCCTCAATAATGCCGAGAATCTATCCTCTAAGAAAAGAACACATTTATCATCTGTGTTAGATGATCTATAAGATAGTTACGATACCATTAATTACTAGTAGTCGAGATGTAGCCATCACGTATATCTTTCTAACGTCATTATCTATCCATTCATTACCTAAATTAACTCATCATGGTGTCATACTCTTTTGATTCTCTCTTGCTACCCAGTCTACTAAGCGCGATCGTGTCTAAACTTAAAGACGTGTTTGTTGCTATCTTGAGCCGGCTCCTTCGCTAAAGATAGGCGACACTCGTTTTCACACGCTTAGGCCACATTACTTCTTTATTAGTATAACTGCTACATGCCTAATGTAAGTCAAGAAGCTCTACTATTCGCAGTGCGCACTGTTTCGTATATATAGCGCACTTAAATAAATCACTACGCCAGATAGACGTATGCCTCTCTAGATGGAGCGAGAAAACACAGGAATGTTTATTAACGCGCTACAAACTACTTTTGTCTAGGCTTGCTTCTTCAATATGGGTAAGCTGTTTCTCTCAAGTAGATAGAATTAAATCTTTATCTTGAAGACTAAGCATGTCGACAAGACAATGCATTTTTTCTATCTGTGTCTTATATAGGAATTAGTGTTTCCTAGGTCAGTGTTTCTTGCGACTAGAGAAGTGGATCAAATACATAGAACATCTCGTTTATCTCTATACCGTGACGCAATACAGTATTGTGGTTCGCGTAATAGTAAATTGATCGCATTAGTTTGTGAGTATATGAAGAAAAATATATTTAGTTAGCGCATACCTGTTATTTGACTCTACGTTTGCCATTTTTTACGAATTCATAACGCTTATGTCCCCACCATTCCCCACCCCCCCCCCCCCCTATAAAAACATTAAAAATGCAAAATAGATGTCTAGATCTGTTTGCGATATGCTATATAATTTTATTGCTTTTTTTGGATGACACATGCATGCATATAGTACAATACTAGATTTTTTTCAAATAGTTACTGTATTTTGAAATAATTTGCCTGGATTCTGAAGTCGAAACTATGGACTTGTCTAGAAAGTTCGTAGAACTCTTTCTGGCTGATCATAGGTACTCTGTTACGTGTAGCGGATCATTTGTCTGTACCGATACGATGTTTCACACATAGATAAAACTTCGTGTATCACCAATTGACTAAATAAGTTCTTGAGAAGCCATAGATAGCAAGGTTTTTGTACAGGCGTTGTGCAATACCATTGGCAGGTTGGTTAACGAAAATCGCCGTAAAGCTAGTCGCTGAGGCGCTTGATCGGAGTGCCAGTCAAATGGGCGTAGTGTGAACTCGAATGATATACTGCAAATCTCGCTCGATTGCTATCACTATGTCTTGAGCAAATATCCGGATGGTTTCACTTTTAAAACTAGAAAAGTCTTGTGTTTTATCCAAATATATGAAGTCGGTTTCGAGTTAAACCAGTAGCCCTCATGTTTATCCCCAGCAATCACATGTGTGCCTTTTGTTGATCCAGATGTCTCACGCAGTACAATATCTCGTTAGATCGATGAATATGATTATCTCAGTCAGAAAGTGATAGATGGTACGTGCTTTCGGACATCACTGTGATATGCTCGACCTATGTGTGAGAATTTGTATACCGAGTGAATGCATGGGTTTCACCTAAATTAGACCATTGCGAACTTATCGAGATCTAATACGAGGATCTCAGACATGTTAGAATCAAGGAAACTGCTACTCAGAGCATCCCCCCCGCTGACTCACGTTCATATTTGAGCAGACTTCAATTTAGTCAATGGATAATATCATCTCTTATTCTCCTTAGCGCCCAATTAGGTAAGGAGTATCTAAATGCCTACATCATTAGACCAGCAGAGAACATCATTTGCGCAGTCATTATAGACTTCATGGGATATGAGCATGTATGACATGAACGTCTTGCTTATTGCGATGAGCAAGATGTATAACGGTCTGAGTGCATGCTACAGGGGTGTCAAAGATGCATATCTATAGTCGATACACAATGTGCACCGACGTTTATGCACTTCGACAAATCTATCAAGATAGTCTAAGAATAGACCTCAGTTGTATTTGCATAACGTGGAACTTTATTTTCGATCAATTCCAGTCGCTACTCTGTGTGCATACTGATCACATTGACGTTAATGAGTAATCTTTAGGCTACCATACTCTAGATATGGTACTACTGTTTGGCCGCAGAAACATATTTAAGAGTACAACATGGCTACTACACATTGTGGTCGGTATGTGTTCCGTATGGAGATCGCTTACAAGGTGTTCATATGCGAATTAATTCTCGGGGCATGCAGAGGCTGGGGTCTTTACCTCAAATCTGTTAGGTTGTGATCATCTCTATGTGAATGGGACAGACGCGCAAGTGCACGACAGGAACACATGTAGTTATGGTGGACTATTATGAAAGGATTGTGGAACTGTATACTGTAAGTGGATCGTATGTCAGAATATACGGGTGTCTCCGATAGAAATGTTAATAACTCTGACGTACTGCCTAGTTAACGAAATTGACTGCATACTAGATGACTACGTTACATGATAAGTTAGGGGATCATGAAGATTTTTCGTATACATGAGCTGTTATGATAAAGTACGAGCAAAGGCTTTCCGACTTATCTTAAGCCTCTCACACTTCCCCCCCCCCCCCCCCCCCCCCTCCCCCCACCACCCCCCCACCCCCCCCCCCCCCACCCCCCCCCCAGCACCCCCCCGGCCCAGTCGAGAGAAAGTTTACCGCATGTTAGCGATGCTAAACTGGAGCAATAGGCTTGAGATCGTTCTTTGGAATAGATCAGCCTCTAATTGAGGCAATGTGTGCTGAGAGAAAGAACTAAACTAATTTGTGCGTCGCTCCGCGCGCCAGAACATTTCTGTGTACTACGGTAGTGTATTAAGCTATTGTATAGCGGCATGGATGGCGTATGTCATAATACTCGTGATATCTTTGACGATAACTTAATTATGTGTGTGTCCTGGACTCAGTCTCTCAATCTCACGTAGTATTACGTGATGATACTGTTTACTGCAGTGTAAATTAGATGCATAATGTTTTATGGGCTGGATACTTGTCATGGCAAAATACGCATGCTTGATCGATTTTTCGAACAGTGTTTTTTGTTTGTGGATTCGGCATCTTAGTACATGTTTTTACTCTGACAACGATCGGCTCGAACGTACAGCGATGAACATGGGAGAATTGATTCTCAAGGACGTCTCGTGCCGTATTTGGATGTCACCTTTCTAAGGTTCGGTGGACATCAAGTGAGACCATGTTCTCGTCGCAATTATCCTTGGTTGGTTATTGCGTCATCGCAATGTACCAATGCCATATTGTCTCTAAACTGTCCTATTAAAGCGTACTGTCTCGAGCAAATTCAAAGCACGCCCGCATATATTTAGGATATAAATCTAGGTTGTAATTAGCGTCTTGTACGAATGATCGTGCTAGCTATTTCATATACTTGTTATGCGTTTCCTGTTTAAAAAAACTGCAAGCCAATTGGCACTATCGTTCTATAAACGAATTGATTCCCGACTCTTGACTAGTAGAATTTATAAATGACGGTTGTCATTTGCAGAGTTTAAAGAGAAGCAGCACGCGATTAAAAATTACGCGTAAATCTTACCAAAGAGAGAAAAATATAGATACAGAATGTGTATGGAGAATGAGTATAAGAACAAATAAAAATTTGGTCTTTTTAGTTAGTCCGCAGCTTTGTACATCTGTGAATATGTTGTTGTTGAATATTACACAATCCTCTAGGCATGTGAAATTTATCTCCGTAGACAATGACGTGTGAGTCAAGAGGATGTGTCGGCTGGACTAGTCGCTCAGAGTGATTGGCTCCGGTCTTGAATGTATGTCACTCGACATATCTTTATAGTGCTCCGTTGGAAGATGCATATCGAGTATTTTGTTAAGGATGTGAGAATTCAGTTATTCCGTCAATATTCGCAAAAATAATAAATTAATAAAAAAAATAAATTTAATATTTTGTAGGCGACTTTTAGACTTTTCTAGGTCACACCTTAACTCATTTAGAATATGGGAGTGCACAAGACATTTAGTATAATGGCTTCTGTTTTGTACCGTGCACATGCCAAATTTGGCTATAAAAAGTTAATAAGTAGTACTACTGAAGTTAATTTTGATGTGCAATCCATAGTCTGAAAGTTTGATGTGCTTGTAGCACGCTATGGTATGCAAAGGCGCCTTTCTTTGACCCATGTACGGCAGCTAATTGTTGTGCGTGTGTGAGATCGTGTTGTCACTTAGATTTATAGTCAGCATACTGCAATGAACTCAAGTGTGCGTTTTTAGAGATATATGATATAAGCTACGTTGCGTACGATATTTGTGTGATGTCCTGTCAGCGTAACATTTCACTTGTACGTTCTATCCCAGCATTGTACCGACTTTTAGTTTGTTCTGTCTCATTGCTCTATCGAGATAGACGTTCATCGTCCTATTGTCTTTGGCAATTATTCATCCTCATGCTCACCTATCATTCGTGTGACACTACTGAGTCACCTCTATCGAGGACTTGTGTCATCGTCGGTCACCCAGGTAAGCATCTAATCAGCTAGGTGCATATACGCTAACGAGCCTTAGATTAAGACAGTGTCGCGATGCTAGGTTAATCTATTTTTTATTAATTCTCGATGTATAGTCAGTACTTGCCTAACCTTTGGATAGAGGTTCGGCTCATTTCTGTTTGACACTAAAGAGGCATTGTACGCTGTTTTTTTCGCACGAGTCGACGCGCGACCATAGATAGAATGTATTTGTAACAACGCATTAACGGTTAAATGTACATAAGCAAATAGACTTGCGATCCGTTCTCAGCTCTAAATCTAATAGTAGAGTTACGTACAAATCGACTAGCGCACGAGAAATATCGATGTGTATATACGTTACGGTGGTTTACCAGTCTCTGTATGTACTTTTCTACTGACTCGTATGAAAAATTGTCTGGCGGAAGATTCATTATTTTGTCGTAGCAGAGTATATCATCGATATTGGAGAGTATGGGGTAGAGACACTAGATTGCGCAGATACCTGACAACAGCTCTTGGTCTGCTGGACTTGTACGCGTTGTTCCCTGCATCGAGTGTCATTCTTTTTATATATCGCCAATTATAAAAGGGTCATACTCAGAAGTCATGCTCACTGACCGAGTATTAATGAATAGATTTGGTTATCGTATTTTATTTATTATCTGTAAGATTTTAATTACTGATGCTACTTTATAAATACACTGCCGCAGAGATTCGATCATCCTATAAGTTCACGGGTACTATAGATAATGAGTTTCAACGAACCGCGCATCCCAAGCGACATATGTTCATACGAAAGAAAGAATCAAAGGATTGCGGGTCATAGATATGTATACAGAATCATCAACGAGCCTTACCATATAAACACGTTAGTCTCATTGAGCCGAAGTTTGCGGATTCAGAGACACAGATCAAGCAGTGCTCGGGACGCGGAAAACATGAGAACAAACTGCGCGAGAATCGATAATTCTAGAGATCAGCTCTTAGTGAGACACAAATCTAGGACTTGGCTATTTATTCAAACTGTACGCATCTAATATGAGGTAACAACTCCCAGTTGCACACTAGAGTAGATGTTGGAAATTGGCACTCAAAGAATTCCACCTTAATCCGCATAAACGCTCGAATGATCGAAGTATTTGGGCGTCTTTACTCTACCTCGTATAAGAGAACCGAACAATTTTAAATACAGACAAGTACTCGGACTATATTTCTCTTTCATAGGAATAGGGAGCACAAAAGTCATGAAAGATAAGATTCGGAAACGTAACTAGCTCAGAAAAAAAAAAAAAAAAAACAAAAAAAATAACATATTATAATAAAGCTAACAACAGTATAACAGAAGCAAAAAAAACCCCAACGGTTGAAGGGGTTGACACGGCACGGGGCAAGGAAGGGGGGTCTCAGGATAGATTAGTAGTTCCTCGGGGAAACAGGGGGGGGGGAGATGTAAGGGGAAGGGTCAGAGGCGGGGGAAGGAGGAGGCACGGGGAAAAACGCGGGATGGGGAAAGGCTGGAATTTCACATGCTCATGTGTCCTCTTTGACTTAGCTAATTGGGGTGATGCAAAGCAGTATAGGAGGGCTCGGTAAGCCTCGAGACATATGAGGGGACATGAAGTCAGGTATGTCTAACTCGCATGTTCAATAAACCTACCGCTCAGCACAGCTTTTATAGTAACTAGGTTGGCCCCCGACACCCCTTTCCCTTCCCTGCACAGGAACCCCCCCCCACCCTCTCGAACCCCTGTTTGCTGTACACCCACACAACGCTCAAAGATAACCCCACCCTCCCCCGCTTTAAGAAGATAGTAGACCAAGAATCCCATAATTTTTTCCTTTTAGTGGGAGATTGCAGCATTACCTACAGGTGCATATGAAGCTCCCCCACCCACACCCGCTTTAGAGTATAGTTTTCATTTTTTTGCTTCTACCATACTAAGCTCTTGAACCACACTTGTAAGACTCCCCCCACGGAGTTTGTGCAACAAATCCCTTCTTCACCTTGTCTGCACACAGGACTCCCGCTATTGTGTGATGTCAAAAAGAAGTTACGAGAACCAGTGTTTTTTTTATCCTTACTTCACCTGCCAACAGGGAAACCACACACCTTATCCACGCACCGTACAGGGATTAGAAGAAAGTAAGAGAGGAATTAAAAAGGGAAAAAAAGCCATAGATAGGAGATAGAACCCGAGGTTTTTTTCCCTAGTTTCTTCTTTCCTCAACTGTGGTTCTAAATAGAGGGAAAACAACCCGCTGGGTAACCACCTTTTAAGGGAAGAGAAGAAGTGAACGAAGACCACCAGGTTGTTCTGTAAATGTAAAACCCGTCAACCTACGTGAAACTAAAAACCCAGCTTAAGGTAATGAGCTACATAGGTTTTCTTTTCTGTTACAGAACACCCGCTTTTATGATCTAAGTTAAGTTACGCTTTATTTAGATAGACCAGTTATTTCGTACCTGAAACACCAAACCCGCTGACAGACGGATTTATTGACCCGGACCGTACAGGACAAAAACACCCGCTTTAATAAGAAATGACGCCTATAGAACCACTGATTTTTTTTACTATCTAGACAAACTTTACGAGGCTTATACCCACACACCTGACTCTTCACCGTCCTCTTTAGGAAGCGTATTAAGATAGATAGTATGAAGGATTAGTAAGGAGACATAATTGAATAGACCCCATTTTAATGCTAGTTAAACCACAGGACAAAAAAACTTAAGGGTCTTCATCAGATTTTACATCCTGGAGCCCACTTAATAGCGGAAGACAGTATTAACCAACAGGTTGTCTGTACAGAGTAACCTCCTCCTTAAAACCTATTAGAGAAGAAGACCAAACAGGATTTTTGTTCTGTAACAGTTAAACCACCCAAACATAAGCCAACGCGAAGAATAAAACCACCGCTTTTAAGATGAAAAGCTTAAAAAGTAGGTGCGGATGTGCACGTTCCTAGTAGATAGGATGAGACCAAGTTTTTACGTGATCTCGTCACAGTATAGACTTACCCTTGCTAGATGTATGATGTGACCCTCATGTCGCCACCCAGGACTAATAACAAACCCCCTGCTTTAATATACACCCCATGATCCACGCTTAAGATAGAAAGTGATAGAGGATAGAGGAAGAATAGTGTTGACCCTGACGCATTTTAGACAGAAGTTAGAAAGGGAGACCATGGTTTGTTTCTGTACAGTAAAACAATTTCGCTATTAACTCCGCGATTAGATAGAGAATAGAAACAAGACTGCTACAGAATCTTCTTTTATTAGAAAGTATTCCGTCAGATCCTGTACAGTAAGTAAGTCAGATTAATAAACCAAAAAACGCATAAACAAGTAACCACACCCTTGTCTCTATAAAGATCTCTACAAAACCAACGAAAACACAAAAACCACACTAACACATCAAACTTTCGCTTAAAAGCCTTTAAAACCAAACTAAAAAAAACCACTCACGTCTAAAAAAAAAAACCCGCTTTTAAGAGTTAAGAAGACTTTATAAGAAGTCTCAGGTGTTTCTATATAAAGTGTCTATTGCAGTATAAAAGTACTAGAATATCTCAGAAAAAAATAACTAAATAAATACTATAGGTTAACACAACAAGAAAAAAACTGTTTAGATGTGACACTATTCCGGTATCCTTGTACCACAATATCAGTAGATGGTAAAACCAAACACATGCCAAGAAAAGTATATAAGAAGTGTTAGTAGACTGAGGTTTTCATTAACAACAACCATTATTACTTGTCACTTATAAATACCATATATCCATGCGCAAACCTTAAACTCCCCCCTGATTAGAGACAACATAGACCAACCGTTTACCGTTCTCTGAGCCATACTCCCTTTCTCCATACCACTGAAACCCACCTCCTTTACCCCCTCATTCCTATTTCCTTCCCCTCTTCATGTATCTGTGATAAAACATTCCTTTTTCATCATTTCCTTCCATTTCATCGAGCGGAGGTGCAACTTCTTCTTTTGTTCTTCCCCCCCATTGTCCTCGCTATTGACGTTGTTTTTTCCGCTGTCCTTTCTTTCCCCCCTTTCCACTTTAACCATGCACAGGAGGTATCCCCCGCTATTAAGAGGTTAGAATATATTAAGTAAAGACCGTCAGATGCATTAGAGTGAAAAAGAAAGAGATCTCTATGTGAAAGGCTCCGCTTTTACAGTTTAGAGGGAATAGAGTGTGTAGTTAATGAGGAGATCCTAGAAGAGACAAAGAGCATCAGTCTGTTTTAGTCCATTTCCTTCTCCCTTTCTTTTTCCTGCACCAGAATGCATTACGAGCTGAACCAGACCCACCTATCTCAAAAAACGTCAATCCACCTACATATTTTGACAACACCCTTTAAGAAAAAGGGAAGAAAAAAAAAGTTAGAGTACCCACAGCATCTATGTTACACTAAAAGGGTAGGAAATCAAAGTATCATACGACATAAGACGTATCCCCTAAGAAAGAGAAAAAAAAGAAGAAAAAGGCCTGTTCAAGAAAAAAGAGGCGTAAGGAGTGAGGAAGTAAGAAAAAGAAGATAAGTAGTACTGTGAAAAGAATATAGAAACATCTCAAAAATATGAAGATAAAAAAATTAAAAAAGGATCCATAAGATTCTTTTATAGAAAAAAACTAACGACTTACACGACACAATTGTGTTATACCACCACACACCAAGCACCAAAACATGACTAAGATTCTAAGGCCACCGCTAATGAGTCATGGAAGTATAAAAAACCCCATGCCATCATATAGTTACCCCATGAATATCCTATCCAGATATTACACCAAACAAACCACTGTTTACAGAGCACCAGTAAGGACCACATAGAGCCATAACTAGAGTTGTGCACAGTACACATACCCGCATCTAGAAACTCCGAGCCCCACCCTTAACAACAACCCCCAAATTCCAAAAAAAACCCACGAAGTGCATGAAAAATGTCATATAGGATAGAGGGGGAAGGGATAGGGTACCCCCCCCCGGAAAGAAAAGGATCACACTGAGAAGACAGTTAAGGGTTAGTATTACCTCCGACTCAACACAAACTAAGCTGTCAAGCTTCAAACTCACGCACTATTACCCAAATCCAGAACACCCCTCCGCTCCCTAGCAACGCGTAACTTTGATTGAAGTAAGGCATATACAAGGAACCCAGACGTGTGAGGGTTAATAGAAAAAAGAAAGTGACGAGTATAAGAAAACTAAGAAACTCAGAGCCAGTATAAGTCTCCACCAATATGAACGCACGGAAAAACGAAAACCCCAGGATTAAGTTAAAGACCCTCCTCAGAAGAAACCCCATGAACCCCCACCCGCTTTCTCAACATGTCACCCATCCTCTTCCATGGCTCAGAGCCATCTCTTCACCACCACCCCAAACCCCTCCCCCCCACAACATTATTAAATCAACTCTATAAACACCATCCCCCCCCCTTGAAATCCCCCATCCAGCCTTTCAGAAACGAATAACATCAACATCACCTTATAAACCCCCAACCCAAACCCAATTACCAAAAACAACCTTACAGACCGCACCCCCAAGTCTAAACACCATAACCTCCTCCAACCACACCCCACCCCCACACTAAACACCACGTATAGACCCCACCCCTCATTCCACTTTATATGGTTTTCACCCTCGATTCCAACCATACACTATCTCCAAACCCCAAACATCCCTGTGAGTACCCACCAAATTTTAGAACACCTCCCCATAAACCCCCCCCCCCCTGAATCTACACCCCCATTTTAAACATGTCCAAACAAAACAAATTTCTCATAAAAACCAATGATACACCAACAAAAATAAAGTGCCTACCATCCCACCTCTTACTACCCCCCATACTTCATCATAAACCCACCCAACAATGAATAAGAAAACCAACTCTGCCCAAACCACCCGCACATAGGACCCAACATTACCCAACCTACATCGTTGAACCAGTTAAATACCATAAATTAACCAACCCTGTGGGGTACCCCACCCCCGAACCCCCAAAACACCAACCCCCCACCCCCCCCTTTACCCCCCATTTAAAAAATGTTCAGTCCCCACATACCCCCCATAATAAAAATTACCTCTTACAATCAAATCAAACAAACCTAGATACTAACAAAGCAGACCATTAGGTGGCCGATCCAGTAGACCTAAATCTACCAATGTCCACAAACACTCTAACCAATCTAAATCTCCCCAATTTCGAAAAATTCAGCATACCAAAACCCAAAAGGATACCCCAATAACGAGGATCTATATTATTGTCATGGAACAAACTTCTAAACACTGAAAATCTTGAAGCATTGGATACCCAACCCCCCCAGAAAACAGTCGACAACTTAATTACCACCCCAAATCCACCCATTAAGGCTAATATTACGTTTCCCCATCTCCACCCTCAATTGCCCCAGGACCCACACACCCTCCGTGGAAAATAATCCCTCCCCCCCATCTCTCCTTCATACCATTGTTCCACTCCGTAATTCCTTCATACCCCAACCCGTAAACTAACATCCTCAACATCACCCTAATTCCATCCCACATTCTAAAACCCCTGTCTCAAAGCCCAACTATCATAAAACCCCCCCTCTGTTACCCACCCATGTTACCCACTATTCAACCAATTTTATGTTTTTCAACATGCCAATCCCTTCAACCCCCCCCATCCAAAAGTACCTCCCCTAACCCCCCACCCTCCTATCACCCTCCCCCCACCCCCCCCCCCCCCCCCCTCACCCCCCCCACCCCGCCCCCCCCTCCCCAGATTCTTCCACATGCCGCCCCCCAACCAATTACAATTTGTCAAAATCAATATATATATAAATTTAATAATCAATTACTTTGAAACAAATGTAAATAAATATGACTGGTGATTATGAAAAATAATTAGGTTTCTTCATCGAAAAGTTTTTAGGCTTGATGAATTTAGTAAAATAACGTTCGGTTGTTTTGTTGGCCTGTTAAAATTATGACTTGCTAAAATGCTGAAGTACCGATGCAGCTTTTCCGTAGATTCGTCTCTGTGGTGAGGGGCATGTTTCCAGATCAGTTCAGGAAGTAACCTCTCTGGGTCAAAGCAAGAATCTTCAGGTGCCGATTTCAAGCTTCGAACCACAGTCTCGTAGTCCAGTAATTGGTCTCTCCGGATCGTACCACAATTAGTCGGGTCGCTTCGTACTGGTACCTCAAACTCAATAATTGAGAAATCTTAGACTTCTTGCTCAGTAGAATAGTCTTGGCAACTTAACACAGATGCCTCTGTGACGGTGCGAAGACGATGTGTGAAGGAGAATAAGGATTTGTGTGTAATGTTGTCGTCACTCTCTCTGGCCTACTTTCACACACGTTCCGCAGTCACAAAAACTCTTGATGACAGGGGTCCCACTTTTATTAATGAAACCCTATCAGGTAGCACATGAATCATACTGAAACAATGTTGTCCACAAGTTTACTTTGAAGGCAATTCCTAAGCAACACCATATAACCAAGCTATTTAGGTAACACCATCTAATAACCCAGCACAGACTGCTGGACTCTCTGAAATAAAATGAAACAAAATAAACTAGCATCGTACTAATGGACTAACATCATCTACTTAATAATTCATACATATGTGTGAAATTATGCAAGTACATGCACTTAAATGACCATGTGTGTGTGTGTGTGTTCGTGCAAGTCTGTATGTATGTGTAATCAACAATAAACATATCTCAATCAACAACAATGCCTTCATACGCATATTAGATACTAACTCCATCATCACGCGAGATAAAACTTAAATGAAGCACTTCTATCTATGATGAAATATTCCACACAGCGCACTGGTCTAAATGACATCAATTTATCAGTATCTTAGAGGTCTAGCTGCTCTAAAGAAAAAGGAGATATATACTCTATTCTTACAGCTCTGTACTAAATGTAATAGGCATAGGCTACTCACGGAGCTAGAGGGTACGCTAATCTTTCTCTCACAATAATCAGTTATCACTGATGTAACATTAACCACACTTACGGCTCACAAGAATGCAATATAACCATTATTTAACACTACACAACTAATAATAATAATGGTAATAAATACACACGTGTATACAGCGCAATGCGACACTTGAATTCCTCTTATAAATTCACTTAGTACTTTACACATTTAACACACAGTCTCACTGTTGAAAATAGCGATGAGATATACGTGAAATTACACTTAAATACACATAAATCGCCAGTCAGCTTCTATCAAGCTATAGATAGACAAACGCTACAAAGCATTAACTTCTAAACCTGAAAGTCTAATATTACTAAACCTAAAGTATTATAAAAATGTACTTATATGCAAGCATACCTCTATGTCGTTAGTTCTCTTAGCACAGACGCAACTATGCAAAAGCCCACAACCTCAGTTGGTTATCGTAAAAGGCGCGTTTTGCACAAGAACGATCTGGCTACTTCTCAGCTCTCTGACTGAAGCCTCTCACTGTTTCAGTTTTTATCTGCATCTCCAACCATGTACCACATGATAGCTACGTCAAAATGTCAGGGAAAGCTCCACCCATCTCTCTAGGGAGCAAATCAGGAGTCCTATGCTCAGTATGGATGACATGAGATCACATCTTAGTCAAGAAAATCTTTCTAATCGACACAACTCAAGGTCCGCCCACTAATGATTACATTCCCACGATATCACTTGCCTAGAGTCACACCTCACGGTTTTAGTGCTCAACAAGATGTGTTATCAGACCGCGCCAGGATGTCTAACAACCGATGTCTGTCTCCTGTTACATCTGCGTCTCACACGTTTGTCTACTTCATGGATGGCAAAGGTGTGTTTCGTTTAAATCGCCCCTTCTCGTGGGAGAATGCCAACATGAGCACAAATATACACCGTAGACGAGATCGACAACTATTACTCAGTCAAAAATTACACCTTTCTGGCCACACGGTCACACCTCGAACACACGTCTGGGGTATTATTTATAATTCAGAATCCCTCGGTGACTTTGTGAGTGGTCCTGTAGAATTGCGGGTTCCGTATTAATGGACAGCGCAAGTGCAATGATTTGTGCATGAACTACAATTAACAAGGCTTATATATCTCAAAAAATGAAACTATACACTTTATGCACATGTGATGTAATCATCACTCCACACTGCTCCACTCAGAGTCTGGGATTACCTCTACTTTCCCTTTCTTGAGCGAATTGGCATACAGCAAACACCAGTACTTGCTGTAGTGGTTTATGAACATACTATTTCCATATGTTGAGGTTACCAGCCTCCTATGCTTTGCATCACCACTTAGCAAGCACAGGCATGTGAAATTCACATTATAAAATAAATGTTCATAACTTACCCCAAATAACTTGGGAACACAATCTTCTGGCACAGTAGAATGGATACAGCAACTTTGATTAGCTGCTTCGAACTTTGGTCTGAGGTAGTTTCAGAATCTATCTTATGACTTTTGTCTCCCTTTCCTTAAATTTCCAGTCTTCGTATTTAAAATTGCGGGTTCTCTTTTAAGTTGTAAAGACGCCCAAATACTTCGATCTGTCGCTTTTAATTTTGGAATTCTTTGTCCAATCCTTCTATCTGGCTACTGGGAGTTGTTACTTGACGTTGTTGAAAATGCAGTCTGATTTGTGTCTCCGACTTCTCTAGATTATATTTCCATTTCTCAGTCCGTCCCAGACTGGTATTTCCGACCAACTTGCCAATGAGAGCTAACGTTTATGTTAGGCTCTCGATTTAGACCAATCCTGTCTCTTTAGAACTGTGTGGGTTGGGGTGTTAAATCATTACTATACCTCGGGTGTTTTATAAATATCAGTTTTAAAATTTAAACTCGTAACCTCTTTCAAATATGGCAGTAATACTTCTGATTGCACTTATGCAAACTCACAAACACATCGGTGAACTTATTTCCTGGCCAATACCTTTCCCACAATAATCTCCCCAGACATGTTATCTGTATTATTGATACAGAGATGGTCCAGCGGAAGTATTACCTCATATCACCTGTGTTTACGTACATCTCCAGGACGGATTTCTTAGACAAACAATCTGGCTTTCTTTCCGTCGATCGTGCGAAACCACCTTGTGTCAACAATGGCCGTCTCTATCAAAGGTGGCTAGATGACTTAAGTGATAAAAGTATTAACCGCTGACCTGTCTAATTAGCCGTGTAATACTGCGATTGACATGGGGAAACGTGAACAAGTCTGGGAGTGACTAGGCAAGAATGTAGGTGCATAAAATTTGCCAAATAATAGGACGATGAGTGTGGAAAATGAAGAAATAAATCGGTAATGTGGGAGAGAACGAAGAATGTAGAAGGACATACACAAATATCGTCGCAAGCTAATATCTCTAAAACGAACTGTTGGATATGACTCAAACTTCACCACAAACAAGCGGCATGGGGAAGGAAAGTGCGGAATAATGTATTTCATCACTACATACTGTTCTTACGGAGATATAATTGTGAGTGACACATCAGAGGCGCAAACATGTGTAACCGCGCAATCTTGTCATCGTCATTGTCTCGGTGATTCACTGCCTTTTTACCACATTACACTGGCTAACAAAAAAAAATTTTTTTTTTCTTTCTCTAACATTTCTATATTTTTCTGGTCAATTTTAATGCGCTGTTTTTAAATCTGCAAACCGTTTTTCTCTATCAGGTCGGGATCTCTAGAAATATGCAATTGAAGTTTTTTAACAACGCATACAGTATTACAACATCATTCGTACAAGAAGTATAACAGTTATGTAGGCTTGAATTTCTCTGCAGTCGATTTACGTTGGTGAATGGCATGTGGTACATTGCGATGAAGCATCCAACAATAATTGGCAAGCATGGTCACATTCCACCGTCCTTGATAAGGTGACTCCATTACGGCGATATCTTGATGGAATCATTCTCCATGTTCATCGCTGACTTCGCCAAGGTTGTCAGGGAAAAAGTCAAGATGCGAATCGAGCAAATGGATTTTGAGGGACATGTTACAGCCCATAATTCTGTATGCATCTATGCACTGCTTAACAGTATGCACATAGTCTACAGATTTGTGATTTCCCAGAAAGTTATCGATGATCGATTTGAATGCCATCCATGCGCGAAGTTCACTACCATGTAACAAGTTCTCGAATTGTTTGTCTGCAATAACTTTCCTAATATGAGGTTCTACAAAGATACCTTCCTTTGCCTTTGCATCGCTAACATGCGGAAACTTTTCTCGAAGATAAGTGAAAGCTTTGCTCGTTTTATCTAACACTTTTACGAAATTCTTCATGAGCCCCAACTTTATATGTAACGGTGTAATGATGCTGTCTTTGTTAACTAATGGCTCGTGTATTACATTTTTATGCCCGAGCTGCATACGATCCCTGATAGGCCACACCTTTCTTGCACAATGTTCCTGTCTGTTGCGGCTGTCCCATTCACATAGGAAGCAACAAAATTTAGTATACCCAGTCTGCATGCCCGTGAGAATTGCAATGACCTTTAGGTCTCCACAAATCCGCTATTGGTAGTCATTGTACTTTATTTTTGCCAAAAGTATAGCCATATTGTCATAAGTTTCTTTCATATGAACAGAGTAGGCGACTGGAATTGATGAAAATAAATTTCCGTTATGCAATAACATGGCTTTTAGACTAGTCTTGGAAGAGTCGATGAAAAGTCGCCATTTGTTGACTATGTGCTCATGACCGAGCTGCACCATTAGACCGTTTACATCTTTGCAATAGCAAATGTCATCATCCATCTCAAAGTATTGAACAAGTTCTCTGTGTCTATGATGAAATTTAGATATCGGAGTATTGGGCGCTAAAAGATTCCATTCTTTGAGTCGCGAACCGAGTAATTCCGCTTGATAAGAGCGAGATCACGTATTAGATCTGAAAGTTCTGAATGGTTAATTAAGTGAACACCATCATTCACCGGTATATAATCCAAGTCAGAATTAGTTTCAAAAGCACGTAAACTATCACTTTCTGATGGTTCATTCACGTCCAACGGATATTGTTCTGGTGGAACTGGGATCGAACACGTGATTGGATCATGAGGCACTGGTTTCGAAACCGATTCAATATTTGGATAAACCACAGACTTTCTAGTTTTAAAAGTGAAACCATGGATATTTGTCAAGCAGAAGTAACAATCAGTAGCGTGATTTGTCGGTTCACGCCATATTACTGGCACTCCAAAAGGCATCGACTTATGCTTCGGCGATTTTCGTAACCAACCTGCCAATGTATTTGCACAAGTCGAACAAACTGCATTTGGCTTCCAAGATTTATTTAGTAATGGTGTAAAGTTTTTCTGGTGAACACGATCGGTAAAATATCCGCACACGTAACAGAACAGATCAGCCGAATTTCTACAACTTCTAGAAGCCATATTTCGCTCAGAATTATTTCAAAATACAGTAACTATTTGAAAAATAGCGTAACATATGTCATGCATCTTTTAGCAGTATAAAAAGTAGAATTATTTTGCATTTTATTAATTTTTAATAAGTTATATAGTAAAAATGAAACGGAGCAAATAACGGTTTCCTAAAAATATATTTTTTCACAAATATCTTAAGAACCCGACGTGATAGAGATAAACGGATTTCAGATTTGAAATCAGCGCAAGAAACTGACCTAAGAACACTTATTCTTATATAAGAAAGAAAAATGTTGTTTGTCAGTGTTATCTTCAAGAAGAAGATTTATTACTAGGCCACAATAAAGCCTAGAAATAGTTGTGCGTTATATTTGTGTTTTCGCTCCTTCTAGAGCATCTAAGGCGAGTGTTATTTAAGTGGCAAAATTACTGCGCACGCGGAATAAGTTGAGTGATTAGGCTTAGCGGTTTATATAAAGAAGTGCTTAAGCGTGTGAAAGAGCCTATTTTGCAGGAGCCGCCAAGAGAGAACAAACGAAGTTAGGCACGCCCTGTGTGGGTAGAAGAAGAACAAAGATATGACACGTGAGTTAATTTAGGTAGAAGGTGATAGAGTTAGAAAGATATAGGGATGTAATTCTGCTACATATTTGGTATCATGTTTAACAAAATAGATAGATAAATGTGTTTCCTAAGGAGATTTCTTTTAGGACATTATATTTAGTTCTGAAATGATAGATGAGTGAAAATAATGTGTGGATAGATTTTTCTAGTGTTTAGTCCAGATTGCGGCGGTAAGAGATTAGTAGCTAATATTTCATTCATCAGACCGGGCAAGAAAGGCAAATATAGTAAGAAACTATTTCATACATGGAACTGGACAGAGATAACTGAAATTTAGATAATATTAACTGTTGGCAAGATGGCAGCCACGTGTTCACGAAAAGCATCATGCAATGTGTATAAAGGCGGCGCCTGTGAGTCGACAATAACACGCTTAGTTATCACGTGTTATAGGCCAAGTAATGTTACGCTATTTTATATTGTGTGAATTGACACGTGGGTGAAGGCAGATTAATGTAAATTCCTTCAGTAATGGAAGAGATAGTTTTCGTGTTAAATTTCCTTTAGGTGATGTATTTAGTTCTAGTTTTGTTAAGTCAAGAGTAATTTTATTTTATTCTTTGATGTAAGGGTCATTTAGTGTATTGCACAATAATTGATCATAATACTACTGTATATCTTTAGTGGGTTACTTTGAGTCTACTGTATATCTTTGGTGGGTTACTTTGAGTGAGGTGAGGATAGTCATCTAGATTTCTGGTGAGCGTAATGCCACTTCTTTGTGCGTAAGGCACTTTGAGACAGAGGTGTTTCTCTGTTTGCTCCTTGTGGAGCAAGGAAACACCAATGCGGCTGGTGTCCATAACAAGCCCACAAGAAGCAATTTTATGCTATTGCAGTTGTTGTTTCTGTAACAATGATGAGTATATGATGAGTTCCCAATCTCATCAGTCGGCATATACGACATACTTCAGAGTGCAGGGACGAATATTTAAGTGGATCAGTTGCGAGGTGGTGGTTTATGCTCAATAATGAGAGTATTCATTGTACATATCGTTTAATACTATTTTATGCATATTTCATTATTACTTAATTATTGTTATGTGTAGAATGATTTATGAGAGCACGTGGGTCCACTTGGGAACAAATTATGTCTTTTCTCGCTTCTGATGGAGCATGGGGCCACCAGTGTGGTTTGCCTCCGCATGAAGCATTCAGATGCTCTTGCAGTAGTGGTTTCGGTAGCAATCTATGTTACATGGTGAGATTGCCAGCCTCATGCACAACACCATACTAGTCTCGCTAGACGACATGCATGTGTGTGTGTGTGTGTGTGTGTGCATGATAGTTGAATGTTTCACGTAGCGTGGAAGAAGGACAGTTTGACAGGTGAGAGCATGGTGTTTCTCATTATTTAACTATTATGATTTTAACTAGTCGTTGCTTTGTTTGCGTTTTCAGATTAGCAATCGAGCACTGGCTGGGTGTTTTGTTTTGTTTGCTTTGTTTTATTTGTTTAATGTTTGCTTCATGCGCTTGGTCACTGACTGGGTTGTATGAATAAATACAGCCCCTGCCTTAGAATCAGTTTTATTGTTGATCGGGTCGGAGTGTGCAAGAAAGTGATCACATATCACAACAGCATCATCATCATCTCGCCCACCCTATCACACATACACACATCTGATATTAAATTCTATAACAAATTGATGAACACTCGGACTGAAGTCAAAATTATCCACAAGGGAGCTGAGATTATATTGTATTTGAAAATATTAAGTTTGACGTACTGCGCATTGTTTGTAGGAAGACAGGATGGATTATTGTTACACAAAAAGCACAACTGCCATTTTTTTTAACCTACTCGGTCGGAAGCAATTTGGGCATCTAGAGCTAGTGACGTCATTGCTTTCCGATACGTCCAAACTTTGGCTGGATATATGCAAGGGAAATTGAAATCAGAATACACACATCACTTGCACCGAGACGTAAACAGCAGTAGAAAAGATTCGTATGAGCATCCACGACTATACGGAAATTTACTGGAGGAATTCTGCCATAGTGTGCAAGACATTCTACTACGATTCCAGTCAGTGTGTGGTTGTCCTGAGGGTATGTGCCTTATTACACAAATAAAATTATTTAGTTTGGACCTAATTAATGATGGTTTGCAAATTGTATGTTCATGTTGATTATTCAAGCATATAATTTTGACTGATGTATATTTATTGCATACTTCCTCGTGTACATTGTTGCTATGTCCGAAGAAGTTGGTCCGGCTAAAATATAACCGTAATTCTATTCAGCGTGGTGAAGTTGCTTAGCCCTTTTCAGAGCTTATAAATACAGCAACAAAAGCTATCAGCCCTTTTTAGAGCTGGCTTTTTAGCTGAGCCTAGAGTTAATCTTTATCTCTACCTGTCACTTTGTTGTCTATATTACCAATGTGTTAATTTGTATATTACTACATAGTTACCCTGACAACAGGCTTAGAGGGCATAGCCTTGTAGATAATGTTATTTCATATGGATAAGGTTAACTCATATCATTAATAGATCATGGTATTTCATATAGATAATATTTTAAGGAGACATAAGTAACTGAGACAGACACACAGACTTAGGAATTGGTGGGCAAAACCCGACCCGACAATGGGCTTGTTGTGTTTCAGGTTTCTGTTGGTGTGAATATCCACGGGATACTGCCTGGCCTCATCACTGAGCATAAGGACCAAGAGTTCACCCATTTGTGGACCACTACCACCAACTGGCTTCAGCATTGAGTGGTCAAGACCAGGAGACTTGAACTTTGAACTAAACCAACAACATTCAGCTGGCCTTAGAATCATGACTCAAGGACCAAGCGCATATTTTAGTGTTGTACCAACAAGTATCACCAATCCTACCCAAACAGGTTACAGAATGGCAATGATGAAACTAGAGTCATAAACTCAAAGACACTATAGATAACTCATTTGTGTAATCTATGTTGTAAATTTTTCCAATTTTTCACAATACTTTCACTTGAAGATATTCAGTAATTAATAAATGTTTTGATTTGATTTTACAACTAAAGTTGTTGAATTACTGTCACTGATACAAGTTTCTGTGTTAAAGACATTGTAAGCTGAAGGGATATTTTAGAGCCAATTATATATTCTCTAGAATAGGGGTCAGACAACTTATTTTGGTATTACCCCAAAATCTATTTGTGTTAAATGATATTTCCCCCCCCCCCCCCAGACTTCAAAGTAAACAAAAACAAGCTAATTGCTCTTAAAATGAAGAATAAACTGCTCTCAAAGTCAAGATGTAATAAAAGACATAAAAAGCCACATTTGCTGCCATAAGAATAGCACACATAGAAAATTAATAAAAAGGATTGAAGAACTGAACAATTTCATTCAAAACATCTCCACTTCAGGTTTTGGAAAAAATGGTGCTGTTTCATATTTGATAAAACATCATCAATATCAGGGCTTTTTGATGTCAGAGCAACTTGGATGCTGCCTTTGGGGTCCAACAGATTTCTGTACTTTGTTTTCAAGTTCACAAGGGTAGAAAATCCTTGTTCACAAAGGTAGGTTGTTGCAAAAGGCAGCAGCATTTTTGTCGCTTCTACGTGTGCAATTTTAAAAGCCTTTGCAGTTTTTGACATCCAAAAAGATGAGAGAGATCTGTCTTGGTCTGAAATTCCATGCGTGCTTCACTGTTGGAGCGAAGTTCAAGAAGTGCCTCTGCCAATCCATCAAGCTCTTCAGGCACATCAGCAAGTTGACAGTTGAAGGGATTTACAACCCAACTGACAGTATGTGAATCAAGCTCTGGAAAGTAATCAGAGAACCGCTTTTTTAGTTTGGTCAGATGTTTTGTAACTGACTCCTAGATGTCACAAAGTCTGAGATCTTCAAAATCTTCCAAAACCTCTGCTAGCTTTGGAAAGGCGGCTATTTTGTTTTGTTCTACTTTCATGTTCCAGTACAGAAGCTTTGATCCAAACGCTGAAATTTTTTCTCTTGCTAAAAAGACATTGATGTTTTTCCCTTGAAATTCCTTGTTCAATGAATTCACATGCCCAAAGATGTCAGCTAAATATGCGTGATGTGCAAGCCAAGTGGAGGTTCTCATCTTATCTGCAAGGGCATGTTTTTGATCCTCCAGAAAGATTTTTAGTTCAGATCTGAGAGCCCACACTCGATTCAGAACATTTCCACGTGAAAGCCAACTCACTTCTGTATGGAAAAGGAGGCCAGAATATTCAACTTCCTCATCCTCAAATAAATCATGAAATAGCCGCGTGTTTAGTTCATGTCCTTTGATAGCATCAACAATCTAAAATTACATCATTCATGACAGCTTCCAGTTCAGGTTCCAATTGCTTCACAAGCAATGCCTGGCGATGGATCATACAGTGGGTAACTTCAATTTTTGGATTCTGCTTTTTGGGCAAAGCCGAAAGCCACTAACATGACCCACCATGGCTGGAGCTCCATCAACAGACACACCAATACAGTCGTCCCACTTTAAATCAACACTTGGTGTTTTGAAGTATACATCAACTTTGTTGAAGACATCAATTCCACGAGCTCTCAACTCAAGAGGAGAACAGAACAACATTTCTTCTTCAATTGCATCAGAACCCCTGTATCGAACATACACGATCAGCTGCGAATTGCTACTGACATCTGTAGTCTCATCAAGTTGAATAGCAAAATGTTTGCTCTCTTTTATTAAAGAAATCACTTGTTCCCTCACATTTTCTGCAAAGATGGAAATTCTCTCTTTCACAACTCTTGCAGACAAAGGCACCGAACCCAGTCGCATGGCTTCTTTCTGACCACACATGATTTCTGCCATTTTCACAGCTGCAGGTTTGACCAATTCTTCACCAATAGTATGTGGCTTCTTGTTTTGGGCAATCTACTAGGCCACTTCAAAGCTATCTCTTGATGCTGAACGTTGATCAAATGTACCTCTCAAGTTGATTTCCAATCTCTGCCTTTTAATAGCTCTTTCCAAATTCTCAAAGTATTCCCACGGTTTGGAAGACAGATGTGAGTGCAAATTGACCAAGTGTTTCTTCAGCTGATTCTTTTTGAAAGACTCTGCAGTCAGCGCTTTCAAACAGACGACACATTGTGGCTTCATGTGTTCTTTGTCTTCTATTTCTGTGAAACCATAATTGAGGAACTCTGCCAGGTATTTCCTTTTCCTGTTTGATGCCATCTGAAGTGTAAAAGTGAAAATGATTAAAAGCGTAAAAATTTAAGCAAAATATTGTTATATATTGTTTCATTAGGAAACAATACAGAGTTATAATTAAGTCCTCAACTCTTTATCAACATGCAATGCCATTTGACAAGACCTGTCAAATGCCACACTCCCATAGACAATACAACTCTGACATTAGCCATTATACGCGTCGAGAGTGTTGCCATAATGCAAACTGAACTTACGATGTGAACAAGTGCCTGCTCGAGTCGCAATAGTTATGGTTTCAATTTTTGTGTGCTTTATATATGAAGTATCAATGAAAATCTCACAAAAGATTTTTATTGTAGGTTCAATAGTTTTGAATATAAAAATAATATTACTGTCGTTTTCACAAATTTTCGCAACTCCCTTGACATAAAATAGTATAAAAAATTGTACATACTGTAATAGCAATTGGTTGCTATTTACTGGACGACCAGCAACACGTCACTAAAATATAACAGAAATCCCTAGTTTAATTCACAACAACTGTATTAGTTATTGAATAGGCACAACTCGCCTTGGAAAACAATAACAAATCTACAACTCTCAGCCGACCGCAGAAAAGGGATTAGAAAAGAAAAGCAGAGTAATAAGAGCAGTTGCAAATATGGCTCAAAGTACTTTCATAAGATGACATCAACACCAACAATCAAGCCACGTACCTTGGAATAAATATTGGGGTCCGACTGGTTTAGCGTGCTCCTAGTCGAGAGTCCAGATCATAACTGACGTTTTTAAGGACTAGCTAAAATGGCGTCTTTGATAAGGTCATGTGACTTAATTATCAAGGGGTTTAATGTTATAAAAGTGGGAATTGATTGTTGTTCTATTTCAATTGAGGGGGGTGGGTGCGAAACAATTAATAAGCGAATGAGTTCGGTGACCGCACAATAGTTTTATTTGAAATTTTTTTAAGCCTTCGTTACCCCCAAAATTTCATTTTTACCCCATTTGGGGTAATTTACCCCTGTTCCCCGACCCCCGGTCTAGAAGCATAGGATAAGTCTAGCGAAAGGACAAAGTAGCCACTTGTTCCTTATTTCTATAACATCTGAACTGTGAGCTTAATAGCCGACTTCATCCTGTGCCATCCTTTCAGTAAAGTCTCTTTTCTGAGTTTGGATATTATCTTTATCCTCATCATCTGAACATATCGCCACAACCTCAAATACTGTGTATCGGAAGTGAGAACATCCAAACTCAGGGATTTAGCGGCACCCTGCATCTCCTGTGTGACATAGGAGACAGCTGGTCGATCCTCATGTCAATCCTAGAGCCCAACACGTACCATGGACAATCGACCCTCTCGACACTGAGTGACTCTCCTCTCCTTTATCTTGCTCATACTTTTATTAATCCTATTTTGCCCGTCACTTTGCATGTCACACATGCAAGAGACAGGAGGGAACGAAAATGAGAATTAAGTAGAGAACATGAAACTATAAAAATAAGAGAAAAAAACACTCCCTTATGTCCAGTCACATGGTGGAGCAAAGATGGCTGCCCAAACAAGCAATCTATGCGGGCAAGATATACTCGTAATAAATAAGCAGCAAAACTGCGTTAAAAATAAACTAATTATTACTTCTTCATCATTATTATCCCCTTAGCAAGCGCTAACACTCAGTGATGGTGTATCAAAGACAAGACACAAGACAAGCATTGGCTTTACTCTGATTTGTTCCAGATCTTCTTGTCCGTGCTATCAGCTTGAGATCTATTCATGTCTTTATTATCCCTGTTATTTCTGTCTCCAGAAACTATGAAATGCTATGACGCGTGACAACAGGAAGAAAGGAAATAAATAGGGACAAATATAAACGCGAGACTTCTTTCAGAGTAATATTTTTTGGGGCCTACTCAACGCTGAGGCCCCTGGGATGTGGGAGATCCACCCGGGATGTAGATATGCCACTGAACATCGCACGGGAAGAAGCCAATAATGAAGTGTGATAAGCCTCATTGTGGATCGGAGCGATACAACAGGAGGCAATCTGATCATCAGAAGTGATCCCCCGTCAATCAAGTGTTTCGGCCCCGTAATCTCCTTTACACTCTAAGGGGGCGGGCCCACTTGGGTCATGACTGCCAAGTGTTAGCTTCCTGTTGTCTTGTGCAGAGAATTGAACCCACGCCACCTTGGTTGCAAATTTCAAATTCATTCCTATTTTCTGCCAGCTGGAGGCAATTGTGAAAGTAGCCCTTAAGTTGAAAATAAATTACTGTCCTGAATTCCATAGCCCATTGCGGTTGTTCCACAGCCAGCACAATGCCTTTTCCGCAGTTTTGCTGAGCCTCTTAAGTGACCTTGTTCTTGACTGTCCCCTCAATCCCAACAGTTTCAGTAGATCACACACCAAGGCAGCCACGAGACCTCTTGCACCCACCTCAACAGCCATGACTCTTGCAGTGAATCCATCGTGTCTCAAGTCCGTGGCCAAATCATTATGCTTGGCCACTTTGATCGAGTGTTGCTCGTTCTATCTGGATTCAACTGGCAAGGTCAGCTCAATCATTATAATCTGGTGCGATGATGAGGAATGCGGCACTATATGCACTATTTGTGGCCGTCTTCGAGGTCTTCTGATACTCTCTGGATATGCCCCTAGCCCAGGTAGGTCTACTGCCAACCTCAGTCAAGCAGAGATGGTAAACGGCTACTTGATTTACTTGGTTTGGGATGTGCTGACTTTCCTGCTCTCAGAAAGTATGTATTTGCGTTGCTCGATCTAACTTTGTTGTTCGCTTCACACGACGAGACAGTCTGTCGTCTACGGCAGTTAAACTGGTACGTCAAGAAGAACAGTTTTACACCAATATTTTTCTATCCGCCCTCGGATAATTTAATCTTTTATTAGACATTCACATTGTAATCACTGAATGTAATGTAAATAAGTAGTCACACGTATATATGCGGGCAAGATTTTTTTTTATTCTGGCAGTCAGGAAAATAAATTTTTATCGTCACTAGCGCTATGTTGCAGCATCCTAAACGCCTTTGGACGTGGAAAAGTCCAGGGAACAATGTTCATGATCAGATTGACTACATACTAATATGCAGGAGATTTAGAAACCGTTTGAAATCTGTGAAAACTAGGCCAGGAGCAGACTGCAACAGCGATCATGTACCAGTAATAGGAAAACAGAATACAATTGAAGAAAGTAAAGCGAGCTTCAAACAACATCAAATTTAACTTAGCCTTATTTAAATCAGATAAGGAAATGAGTGAAAGATACAACATTATGGTACAGAATAGGTACAATGCAATAGAAAAAATACAGAGTATAGATGAACAGTGGGGAATGCTAAAGAAATTAATACATCAAACATCAAAAGAAATCGTACCAGAAGTAAAGAGGACTGCAAAGAAGAAGTGATTGACAGATGCAATTTTACTATTGATGGATGCAATAAGGAAGAAGAAGCAGCAAGACAACGAAGAATATGACAGACTAAATAAGGAAATAGTAAACAAATGTAAAACAGCAAAAAAAGCATGACTAAACCAGAAATGCAGAGAGCTTGAAGTGCAGAACCGAAAAGACACAAAATCTATGTACAAGTGTCACGGCGCTATTTCGCAGTGCACCTTTTGTACGAAAAGTTAGCCGGGCAACACCGGGGATAGCTAAACCGGCGATTCAGGTGACTACCGGAAGCCGGGAATTGAGGCGCGAATGTGTTCAGTGAGAGTCTAGCCTCTTGTCCAGGAAGGACGAATATATATTTCTCTTTAGCCAGCAAGTTAGCTGTGAAGTCCATGTTATGGACTATTTGTTAGAAATGCTTGCCATTTTCCAGTTCTGATGGATTATTAAGTTGTGATTCTAGGTCAGTGTAGTGTCCAGATTGTATTTGTTACAGGCCGTAGATTTATAAGTTGTCAATGAGTTGAGGTACCATTGTCACGGTTTTGCCGCTCAAGGTGAGCGATAGTCATTGCAGCGTTTTCAGTGTAAATCATAATTTCGTGTATGATGCTAATAGATTAAGCTGTTAAGGCAAGTTAGATTGGCATTTCATTATCATATTGTATTTCATGCGTTTGTTGGCCGTGTGAGGCCTGGTTGTTGTGTGCAGATAAATAAAGGGAAATTCCTGTTCAAGGTGTTGATTACTTATATCAGCCATTGTTGTGTGGTCGTATTCCTAGAGGAGCGAGCTTATTATTGTTATTATAAATCAACACTGCAGTGGTGCAACACATTGGAGTGTTATCCACGATAAGTGTTCCTGACAACAAGCAAATAAATGAGTTAACAGGCAGAAGGACACAGTCACTGGCTATTTGAAATTAAAAGAAGGAACATTGTTAATGGGTCATGAGAACATGATAGAAAGGTGGACAGAATACATCAAGGAGCTGTTTGATGATGAAAGACCAGATTTGAACAACCAGGACAGTTGTGAAGGCCCTCCAATACTTGTAGCAGTCGTAGAGGATGCCCTGCGCCACATGAAGAAAGACAAAGCGCCTGGACCAAATAATGTAACAGTAGAGGAAATGGAAGCTTTGGGAGAATTTGGAGTAGAAGTGATAACAAAACTCTTAAATGACATCTACAACAGTGGTCAAATACCTGATGATCTGCTAAAATCCATATTCATAGCTTTGCCAAAGAAACCTGGAGCCATGGAATGTGAAGAACACTGCACCATTAGTCTTATGAGTCATGTGACCAAAATATTATTATGAATTATCATGAGAAGAGTGAGAAATAAAATTAAACCAGAAATCAGTGATGAACAGTGTGGATTTGTACAAGGTAAATGCACAAACAATGATATATATATATATAAGAACATTAATAGAAAGAACTATAGACGTGAAGACAGATCTGTACTTGTGCTTTATAGATTACACTAAGGCATTTGACAAAGTGAAACATGAGGAAATTATCAAAATGTTAGAAAGCATCAACATTGATGGAAAGGACTTGAGGATAATAAAGAACATGCACTGGCAACAAACAGCAGCTGTAAGAATTAGCAGCCATATAGGAACGTTTCAGCAAGTAAAAAATGGTGTCAGGCAGGGATGTGTGCTGTCACCGGATCTGTTCAATCTGTACAGTGAAATTATAATGAGATCTCTAGAGGACATGCCAGCAATATCATTCGGCGGGCATAATATAAACAACTTGAGAAACGCTGATGATACAGTCTTAATAGCAAAAAGTGAAAAGGAGCTGCAGGAAATGGTTGATACAATAGTGATAGAAAGGGAAAATAAAGGCCTTAGCCTTTATAGCAAAAAGACAGAAGTAATGGACGTCTCAAAGAAAAGGGCTTCCCCAGAATGCACAATCAAAGTAAATGGAATCGTTTTAAAACACGTCAATAAATTCAAATACCTGGGAACATTAATAACAACGGATGGAAGATGCACCTCAGAAGTGAAGAGCTGAATAGCTCAGGCAAAAGTAGCATTCTATAAAATGAAGATTATTTTGTGCAACAATTCTTTGTCATTGGAAGTAAGAAAGAGAGTTCTTCATTGTTATATAGAACCAATCCTGACATATGGGAGCGAGTCATGGACAATTAGTAAAGAACTAGGGAAGACACTAGAGGCAACAGAGATGTGGCTTTACATAAGAATGTTAAAAATACCATGGACAGCCAAAAAGAGAAATGTGGATGTCCTGAAAGAGACCAATGCACAAAGGAAACTTATTTCACAAGTTAGAAAGAAGCAAACCACTTTTTTGGGGCATGTTGTGAGAAGAGGACAGCTGGAATATATCATAACAACAGGTAAGATTGAAGGAAAAAGAGATAGGGGAAGACAAAGAGAGCAAATACCGGACAGTTTGACAGGGAAGGAAGTCAACAATAGAATTGATAAATTGTACTGGACACAGGAAGTTGTGGAGAGACATGATCTCCTACGCCACTAGGCACGTTCTTGAAGAAGAAAAAGAACGCTATGCTCTACGTTCGCAGATGCTTCCTGTATTCTCTTCTTTTTTAAATAATTTGTATTGTTAAAAGCACGTTCTTTATAACGTGGAATTTCAAGATACTGTATCATATGACACGAATTTTTTATAACTAAATACTTAAAAATTGTTTCACGATGAAAAAAGATGTGAAACTAATTCACTGAGATAAAAAAAAAAGTATGTACACAACGTCATGACAATTCAAAGGTTATGTAAAAATTTCAAAATTGCACCTAGTTTAACAGAAACGAAACGAAATAAAGTGATAAAATGACAAACATAACCGAACATTGAGAAGTTAAACAAATGTTTATGAAACAGATAATCGAAACAGTTCTCTAAGTGCAAATATAATTTCCTGTGTAAATATTAAAGTATGTATTGAATAGAGTTATCAAAAGAATTTTAAAATGTACTATTCTTAGTTAATGACACCCTACGAAACAACTGTTCAAATATGGCCATTCAAAGCGTGTTTCTGGTACCTGTTAATAATTGATGTCTTACACGGCGTTTTATACCGCCTGCTTGGAAAATTATTCTCGACATAAAAAATAACTTAAAAAAAAAAAAAAAAATTTCTTAAACGTTTCCATAAATAGCCTTCAATGCGACTAGCAGAGTGGAATAATATGACGGATACGCACTTTTTTAGTTAGACAAAAAATTGTGAAAATTGCAGTATTAAAATTTCTAGCTTCCAAATTAAAACAGAGCGTCCAATTGGCGCGGCTAGAGCTCTTGCATCTAGCGGCAAATATAATATAAGGTTCGAAACACGGCGGCGTCACGCTCGAGTCTACCTAGCGGTAAAAGGGTACCTGATTTTGTTCCTGAGTTTAGGGAAGGAAAAGGCAGCGTAGAAGGGAACTGGTCACACCTCTGGATGCTGATCCTAGTATAGTGAAGTCTCTAACATTTCACTTCCCTACAGCAGTAGGGACAACTTTTACAGTAAAACGAATCCAATACAAATTGTATCCCGAACGAAAGTCATTAAACGAACGAACAAACTTTATTTTGAAAGTCTTGAGAATTGAGCACACAGGTCTCGTCTGACATTCTGTCCTTCCTTTCTCTCATCTTTTATACTGTATTCATGTATTCTCACATACGTTTTAACAATTAATTTAAAGTAATGCAACGTTTGGTTTTGTCCGGTTTGAAGGACTATCTTCATTGCACACGGACAACTCTATCAGTGCTCCGATCTCCTCCATTAGGTCAAACAAGGAGGATCTCAGCACAGTGCACGAACTCTGTAGCACCGGCGAGAAACACCAGGTGTGTATATAGGAATTACACTTTCTATAAATATTGTTGTGGTTGGTAGGTTTTTAATTTTAAAATGTGGCCAGGGCAGCGGCCCAATGGCCTACTCTTAACGATTTCCAACCGCGGAGGGATTTTGTACGTGCGCAACTTGCACACGGGACCTCCTATTTTTTCGCCCTTATCCGAGAAGACTCACTACCCAGGAGACCGGGGTGAGAGTATGACATCATTAGGACCACTGTGTGGCGTTACTTGTTTATATTATTCAGTTGATTAATTATGCTCGTTCTCACACTGTGTCCAGGTTCATATATAATAGGTCCACAAGGTTTAGGACAGCCACAATAATTCCGTAACAATAACTTCAATAACTTGAAGATTCCCACATAACGATCGATATATCAACTTGAGACTTTGGTAACATTCCATTATTTATTCACGTAGACTATACATCATTTCACGGCATTAATAATTAGGTAGATTCAGCAACTTCTATAATCCATATTTCCCAATAAACACTATCTTATTCCTTTTTCAACTTTTAGTTGTAGTTGATAAACATTAATATCTTTCAAGACATTTTCCATTTAACATTTCCCATCTATCTACCATTTGGTAGAAAACACACAAGCAGCCCCTTCAGGGTAAACACAAGCTCTGTCTGTTATTTCTCAAAAATCTCCACGTCATGTGCGCAACACACATAGCGACAAATCATCATCGTGCCGCGCTCACCAGCACCAAAATCTTATTTATTTTCTGGCAGGTGGCGTGCAAAGCCAGCGCCACACACTGGTTCTGAAAAAAATTTCATAAATTATATTCACTCAACTGGGAATCGAACCTGGTATCTCTAGAATACGAGGCGGACGCCATTCCTCTTAGCCACTCCAACCCCCAATGCAGCGTTGTAAACATAAAGTAACAGCGTACTCACATTCGCAGTATCAAATTATAATGAAGAAAAATAATTATGTTGAAAATTATAAAAAATCATAATTGAAACCTACATTCGATATTATATATTTATTTGGAGGATTTATAATTAACCAAATATGAAGCCTACCATTAAACAATCGTTATTAGAAATGCTTCTGTTATCTTCTGCTTGCCTCATAGCGCATAGGATATGTCAAAATGTGTTGTTAAGTTTAATGTTATTATGATACAACTGGCTAAACTGATTTTCTCTGGACTTAGAGACAAGAAAACATTTTCGAAGAATTCTGGTATTCTTGTTACAACAAAGAACATACTACAAGAACTCTATACTCGACTCTACCTGTGATAAAAATGCACAAGTAAAATCTAGATAATGGATAAGAAAATTATAAGAATTAAAGACACCTAGTTTCTCCAGAAGTGTATCTACTATGCAGCTAAAGAACCTTCAGCTTCAGGGCCCTCAAAGCCAGTTTTCTCTATGATGCATTCCTTTCCCATCCCCCAACATATTTTTGAAAAATAAAAATGGCCCCTCCATTAGTTCAACCTTCATGGTCCATAAAAATGTAGATACGCCACTGGGTTTGACCTTGAAATTACTTGAACGATCTTCACTAAAACTACCTCACAGCAGTTCTTGATTATCTGTTTCATTGTTTACTAGACATGGAGATTTAGACACCGCTATATAATATATGTTGGCGTCTGTGGCCTAATGGATATGAACGCAGTTTCATAATCCAGATATACCAGGTTCGAAACCTGCTGCAGGCGGTTTGGTAGCAGATCGCTTTGTGTGGATTTTTAACAATGGTATAAGCGCCCTACCGTTCAGAAAGCAATGGCAAACTACTGAATGAAAAAATTGCCTAGAAAAATCACAAACAGCCAATAAAAGCTGGGGTCGATTGCCACGTCCTGTAAAGGATAAGCAACTAACTTTTTTTATATAATATATGTTGCTAGGTTTGTCTTTTTTTATTGGAAAAGTAATCACCACCCTTTTGCTCCCGCTTGAGCATAGGTTTTCAACTAATTTGCGCTAAACCAGGTTGTCCTCATGAGATGGCTAAGACATTAACGAGAAGATAACTAAGATATACGTCAAAAGTTGATTAAGACAATACCACAGGAGATGACTAAAACATAACTCAAAAAATAACTAAGACATACCTCAGGAGATGACAAAGACAATACATTAGGAGATGACAAAGACATAACTCAGGAGATGACTAAGACAATACCTCAGGACATGGCTAAGACATACCTCAGGAGATGACAAAGACTGTGACATAATTTGTGATCTCTCATCTCCTCTCCAGCAGTATTGAACTACATTTGTTGTGCGTACTGAATTAGGTGCATTATTCTATTGTTAACGGGTCAGATTTAAAGTTAACGTGCTCAGACTCATTCAGCATTGTTCTTGACTCCTGAAATATCTTATGGACACACCCTCTAGGTAAAAGCTTCATTATCCTTCTATCTACAACTCTGCCAAGAGTAATCGTGTGCGAAGGTAGACATCTTTAAAGACCCACATTAGATACTCTAGGTTTTGGCAAATGATGGACCACTACTGCAGAGCAAGCGGATGCAACCTGTGACAAAGACAAAACATTAGGATATGACTAAGACATACCTAAGGAGATAACTAAGACAATACCTCAGGAGAAAACTAAGACAATACCTCAGGAGATAACTAAGACAATACCTTAGGAGATAACTTAAACATACCTCATGAGGTAACTAAAACATACCTCGGGAGATAACTAAGACAATACCTCATGAGGTAACTAAGACATACCTTAGGAGATAACTAAGACATACCTCAGGAGTTAACTAAAACAATACCTCGGGAGATAACTAAGACATACCTTAGGAGATAACTAAGACATACCTCAGGAGATAACTAAGACAATACCTCAGGAGATAACTAAGACATACCTTAGGAGATAACTAAGACATACCTCAGGAGATAACTAAGACATACCTCAGGAGATAACTAAGACATACTTTGGAGATAACTAAGACAATACCTCAGAAGATAACCAAGACAATACCTAAAGAGATAACTAAGATAATACCTCAGGAGATAACTAAGACAATACCTCAGGAGATAACTAAGACATACCTCAGGAGATAACTAAGACATACTTTGGAAATAACTAAGACAATACCTCAGAAAGTAACTAAGACAATACCTCAGGAGATAACTAAGACATACTTTGGAGATAACTAAGACAATACCTCAGAAGATAACTAAGACAATACCTAAAGAGATAACTAAGATAATACCTCAGGAGATAACTAAGACATACCTCAGGAGATAACTAAGACATACCTCAGGAGATAACTAAGACATACTTTGGAGATAACTAAGACAATACCTCAGAAGATAACTAAGACAATACCTAAAGAGATAACTAAGACATACCTCAGGAGATAACTAAGACATACTTTGGAGATAACTAAGACATTACCTCAGAAGATAACTAAGACAATACCTAAAGAGATAACTAAGATAATACCTCAGGAGATAACTAAGACAATACCTCAGGAGATAACTAAGACATACCTCAGGAGATAACTAAGACATACCTCAGGAGATAACTAAGACATACTTTGGAGATAACTAAGACAACACCTCAGAAGATAACTAAGACAATACCTAAAGAGAAAACTAAGATAATACCTCAGGAGATAACTAAGATAGGGTTCCCATTCGTCCCGTTTTTCCCGGGACAGTCCCGTTTTTTAATAAAATGTCCCGGTGTCCCGAATTTATTCCAAATGTCCCGCTTTTTAAGGGTCCTTCCTGAAAAAAAAAAAATCTTTGGGTAACGGATTTTATTCCGTGTTTTAGTAGTGTTACTTTATCAATTTCCGGTTACAGTGGACCCTCGGTTTGAATCTCGAACAAAAGTTCGAAAGTCGACCAAAACAGTGTTCAGTGAGCATCTACCAAATGATTTAATGCGTATTAGCATTATTATACAGTATTTTTATCGTTTTTCATCCGCATAATGCCGAAACGTAAGTGCAGTATAAATGATAACATTACAAGAGAATTTCCCTTCATTAAAGGTGTAGATGAAAATGTGGAATGTACTTTATGCAGCTCTAAATTTTGCATTTCACATGGTGGTCGGTCAGACGTAGTCAACCACGTGAAAACGAAAAAACATAAAGGTGCTGTTGAAAGTAAGGCTTTCAACAGCAGTATAAGTCATTTCTTAAATGCGAAAACCCAGTGAAAAGGAAATGGAAAAACAGTTATCATTGGCAGCACAGGAAGCAACCTTCGCTTATCACACGGCGGTGTATAACCATCGTTTTAAGTCCATGGACTGCACAACAGCCATCGTGAAAAAACTTTTCAACGATAAAGTGGAAGTTGTGTTAATTAATGTGTGTATTTTTATACCAGTATCTTATTTTAAGTGCAACGTATAATATACAATAGATTTATTTGTGCTTTACTTTAATTTTTAACATGTCCCGTTTTTTTACAAAATGTCCCGGGTTTTTTAGGTAAAAATTTGGAAATGTCCCGGTTTTTAAACAAAACATTATGGGAACCCTAAACTAAGACAATACCTCAGGAGATAAGACAATACCTCAGGAGATAACTAAGACAATACCTCAGGAGATAACTAAGACAACACCTCAGAAGATAACTAAGACAATACCTAAAGAGATAACTAAGATAATACCTCAGGAGATTTTTTTTTTTTTCGTACGCCCGCTAATCCTCGAGGCGAAATCTCAGGTTATTATTAATGTCTAACCTGACATTGATTTTACGTGAGTATCCCTTTTTCTTGTACAGAGACAGGTGTCTCTCGCCATTCAGGCAAATACTCGCCGATTTCGGAGGTACCCATTATGTGACCGTGCAACTATTTGTGCGCAGGTCGCGGCATCAATGAAAAGAATGTGTGTGTGTCCGTCAGCTGACCGGGTCAGTTCCGTTAATGGTTGACCGCAGGTAAATATTTTGAAGAGCACTAACTCTTGTACGTTTCTTGGTTCAAGTCGTTACAGGTCTGACCGCCTGAGATGGAAATACTTGACCTTATTTTATTCTTCCTTAACCCAGAGTTCTTTCGTACCCTTTTTATGGTTAGTGAAATGCAATGTCTTGTATAGTGCTTTAGTCAAATAATCCAACTGTAATGTTTCAAGGAAAACGCAGCAATGTAGAAAAATAGAATATATTTTATTAACGTGATTGGAACAGCAAATGTCATTTGGCACAATGATAAAACACGTATTTCTTTCTTACCCAAAATAGTGAGTATCAAAAACAAATGAAAATTATATCCAACATGAAATTGTATCACCAGAAGAAAATATAAACTGGTCTTGATAATCTCGAAGACGCAGTTCTGTAAAAATCCTCTCGCCTAACGTATCCTAAAATCTGTACAAGCCCTGGATCATCTCAATCGCCCAAGTCTCCTCTTTATATACTGCCCACTCTTTTTTTCCCGCCAATTTTCACACGATGCTTTATTTTTCACTCGGCACCAAACGTCTACATTTGCACTCCACTCCTCAGCTTTTCGACTTTTATGCACACGGCTCTCACTCTAGCAACGGAAAAAACCATGATTTGCAACTTCTCTCAAAATTTTCCACTCAATAAACAGGCACTTATTACTTTGTTGTTCTGGGACAACTTTTCCCGAAGCCGTGAACTTTGCATGATACTGTATTTTGTGCACAAATGTCTTAACTGCTTTTAACGTTGTTATTTCTCATTTTACGTGGTTTTTAACACGTATTAATTGCAGTGTATGCCAAGTGGTCACAATTAGAGCTGGGTCGGCTCAGGAGCCGCCAATCCCTGGTCGACAACACTCCTTCAAATGTCTTCGCCAGGTCTCGAGTTAATCCAGTTCAAATCCCGGTCGACGAAAAATCCTCAAATGCCGTCGCCCGGGTTTGATCCTGCATCACCCGGTCGCCAGAGCGGTGTGGTAACCACTTCGCTAGCGCGGCTCCCTACCTCAGGAGATAACTAAGACAATACCTCAGGAGATAAGACAATACCTCAGGAGATAACTAAGACAATACCTCAGGAGATAACTAAGACATACCTCAGGAGATAACTAAGACATACCTCAGGAGATAACTAAGACATACTTTGGAGATAACTAAGACAACACCTCAGAAGATAACTAAGATAATACCTCAGGAGATAACTAAGACAATACCTCAGGAGATAACTAAGACAATGCCTCCGGAGATAACTAAGATAATACCTCAGGAGATAACTAAGACAATACCTCAGGAGATAAGACAATACCTCAGGAGATAACTAAGACAATACCTCAGGATATAACTAAGACATACCTCAGGAGACAACTAAGACAATACCTCAGGAGATAACTAAGACATACCTCAGGAGATAGCTAAGACATACCTCAGGAGATAACTAACACAATACCTCAGGAGATAACCAAGACAATACCTCAGGAGATAACTAAGACATACCTCAGGAGATAACTAAGACAATACCTCAGGAGATAGATAAGACATACCTCAGGAGATAACTAAGGCATACCACAGGAGATAACTAACACAATACCTCAGGAGATAACCAAGACAATACCTCAGGAGATAACTAAGACATACCTCAGGAGATAACTAAGACAATACCTCAGAAGATAGATAAGCCATACCTCAGGAGATAACTAAGGCATACCACAGGATATAACTAACACAATACCTCAGGAGATAACCAAGACAATACCTCAGGAGATAACTTAAACATACCTCATGAGGTAACTAAAACATACCTCAGGAGATAACTAAGACATACCTCAGGAGATAACTAAGACATACCTCAGGAGATAACTAAGACATACCTCAGGAAATAACATACACATACCTCAGGAGATAACTAACACATACCTCAGGAGATAACTAAGACATACCTTAGGAGATGACTAAGAGAATACCTCAGAAGATAACCAAGACAAACACCAGAAGATGATTAAGACATACCTTAGAAGATGACAAAGAAATACCTTAGGACATAACTAAGATATTTATCAGAAGATGACTAAGACAATAATTAAGGAGATAACTATGACAATACATCAGGAGAAAACTAAGACAATACATCAGGAGAAAACTAAAGACAATACATCAGGAGATAACTAAGACTATACATCAGGAGATAACTAAGTCATATCTTAGGAGATGACTAAGACAATACCTCAGCAGATAACCAAGACAAACACCTGGAGATGATTAAGACATACCTTAGAAGATGACTACCTTAGGACATAACTAAGACATACATCAGAAGAAGACTAAGACAATAAATAAGGAGATAACTAAGACAATACCTCAGGAGATAACTAAAACAATACATCAGGAGATAACTAAGACATACATCAGGAGGTAACTAAGACAATACCTCAGTAGATGACCAAGACATACATCAGGAGATGACCAAGACAATACATTAGGAGATAACCAAGACATACCTCAGTAGAAGACTAAGACAATACCTCAAGAGATAACTAAGGCAATACCTAAGGAGATAACTAAGACATACCTCAGAAGATAACTAAGACATATCTCAGGAGATAACTAAGACATACCTCAAGAGAAAACTAAGGCAATACCTAAGGAGATAACTAAGACATACCTCAGGAGATAACGAAGTGTAGCGAAAGGTTTTTATGAGTGTAGTAGTCAGTGGTAGATACTGATAGATCAGAAGAAGAATTCTGTCTAAAAAGAATGTAGTCCCAGTGTCAGAGAAGAGCACTGGTATCACAGGATAGTCACGGCTGTGAAGGTCTCTACTTCAGCAAGTATTTCAGATGAAAGTTAGAGCCTAAGATGCCACCTTGCTATGTAACTAACCTATGATAATCAACAATTCATTAAAACTCAAAAATGCAACATTATAAATGTGACAAGTCGGAGAATTACAATTAATGAATCATTTATTTTGTACATCTATCTTTTGTTTCGTCTTGTGCAATAATGAATGATGGAATGATGAAAATTGAATGAATAAAATTTATATTACAAAATTGATTGATAGTTGAGTTATACTCAATAACTAGATAAGAAGTCCTTCTGGAATCTTTGAATTAACATAGAACGCTCTTTCAAATCTCCTTTAAACTAAAATGTCACTTGTCTTGAATCTTGACTAAGAACCGTTTATCATCATCACATTTCTATAGTTCTTTTGAATTATACTTTTCACAGCTCATAGTGGTTGTAGAATGTTCACATATATTATACTCAGCTTCAGTGTTCTTATACAGCTCTTCTGGTCTACACAAGTAATATTCACAGCAGTTGGTTATTGATCCTGCACTAAGCAAACCAACACCTGATGGAGTCTAGCACATGAACAGAATCACACCGAGGTGCTCCTTATTGTTGAAGTGAGTCACGAGTGGATTTCAATTCGAGATCCTGCTGTTCCAAACCAGAACAGTAATCTGGAACAAAGTGTGACATGTGGCTAACCTTTGGTCGTAAAGGCCCACAAGTCTACGTGTCAGTGAGTGAAAGTGTTCAGCGTATGCACGTGTATGTATGACACAAGGACCTGTTCTATTGTCCGTATAACATAGGCATGAGATGTGTCTGACTAATACATTTTCATAAATAAATAAAATACACTGTTAGTGCAAAATCATGATGCTGCAGTTGCCTTCTATAGTAGCTTGCAGTCATCTATAAAAGTATTCCTATTGATTATAAGCTTTTGAACACTCCTGAGTTTCCATTCCGACTTAACCCTGGTAAGTATCGTGTTCGTTTCACCATGCACAAATTAAATTCCAACTTAGTCCTCACAATTCGATTAAACTTATCAAATTTGTAATTAAATTGAATTTATTTACAATATATAATTATAAACCTACAAACCCTCTTAGGATGGTTCAGAAGTTCAAACTGGACTGATGAATTGGTGATGATTTGAACTGCCCGGCATGCAGACATGGAGAAATAAGTTTTCCAGGCACGCTTCCTTGACTAAGACAATACATCAAGAGATAACTAAGACATACCTCAAGAGATGACTAAGACAATACCTCAGGAGATGACCAAGACATACCATACCTCAGAACATGACTAAGACAATACCTCAGAACATGACTAAGACAATACCTCAGACGATGACTAAGACAATACCTCAGGAGATGACCAAGACATACCATACCTCAGAACATGACTAAGACAATACCTCAGAACACGACTAAGACAATACCTCTGAAGATGACTAAGACAATACCTCAGGAGATGACCAAGACATACCATACCTCAGAACATGACTAAGACAATACCTCAGAACATACAATACCTCAGAAGATGACTAAGACAATACCTCAGGAGATGACCAAGACATACCATACCTCAGAACATGACTAAGACAATACCTCAGAACATGACTAAGACAATACCTCTGAAGATGACTAAGACAATACCTCAGGAGATGACCAAGACATACCATACCTCAGAACATGACTAAGACAATACCTCAGAACATGACAAAGACAATACCTCTGAAGATGACTAAGACAATACCTCAGAAGATGACTAAGACAATACCTCAGGAGGTGACCAAGACATACCTCAAAAGATGACTAATACCTCAGGAGGTGACCAAGACATACCTCAGAAGATGACTAAGACAATACCTCAGGAGATGACCAAGACATACCTCAAAAGATGACTAAGACAATACCTCAGGAGGTGACCAAGACATACCTCAAAAGATGACTAAAACAATACCTCAGGAAATGACCAAGACATACCTCAAAAGATGACTAAGACAATACCTTAGGAGGTGACCAAGACATACCTCAAAAGATGACTAAGACATTACCTCCGGAGATGACCAAGACATACCTCAGAAGATGACTAAGACAATACCTCAGGAGATAACCAAGACATACCTCAGAAGATGACTAAGACAATACCTCCGGAGATAACTAAGATATGCCTCAGAAGATTACTGAGACAATACCTCAGGTAATAACTAAGATAACCATCAGGAGATAACTAAGACAATACCTCAGGAGATAACTAAGACAATACCTCAGGAGATAACCAAAACATACCCCAGGAGATAACTAAGACAATACCTCAGGAGATAACTAAACAATACATCAGGAAATAACACAGACATACCTCAGGCGATAACTAAGAGACACCTCAGGAGCTGACTAAGACATACATCAAGAGATAGCTAAGACATACCCACATATGCGTGAACAAGCCTGCCAGTATAAACATACATACCTGGAACCCACAGGGAAAGAAGAAGGCGAAGATAGAATAGGACAACTCATCCTTTAAACATGTTGTTAGAGTTGACAAACATGACGTTGTGCATTGGGCTAGCTATCTAATCATGTAAAACTAATTGCTTCAGAATCAGCCGCTTCTATAACACGGGGCTTTGATGCAGGTTTCTTGCAAGGAATCAGCCTTAGTGTTGGCTTGTTCTCTGTAAGGCGTGTTTATAATTTTAAGAGGGGGATGAGACGAGGGAAGTGAGGATGATGAACCTGACAAAGAAATGATCATGGTCTTATTTCATGTAGTTCACAAATATAATAGCCAGCCCGAGAGTTTTCATTGGGAATGCGGAAAAAATGCCTTTGCTCCGATGGACACCACGATTTTAAATGCCGGCAGGAGAGATCTAGTCCGAAATTTCCCTAGTTTAAAAAGTCTATCTTTTTTCCTCCCTCGCAGTCGCCCAAAGATCTACCAAATCGTCCAATGAGATCTACCGGTAGATCGTGATCGACTGGTTGCCAACTCTGGTGAAAGGAGTGAAATGAAAAAGAAATACAACCTAATATAGAACAGTAGTAGAGGAGATTTGTAACATTTGTAATTATCAACATTATTAATGCATTTCGTTCCCCGTGGATTATAGGAGTGTAATTGTTGCTGGTCGCTGATTTCTTCTTTATACCATCATATTAACAGTATCACATCCAGCCTCAAGACACAGGTGACTCTGTCGCATCCTCCGTATCAAACGGCTACATGTAATAACACATGCAAGCCTACGGTTTGGTGCTCAGCACAGTGCGCGAGCTCTGTAGCACCGGCGAGGATCCCAATGTGTCTATACAGGAATCGCACATTCTATAAATAATTTTTATGGTTGGTAGGTGTCGCATAGAGATTATGATCAATAAATTTTCTATATTCTTTCTTTCTTTTTCTACCCGTGTCCTCTACTTTATTATCGCTCTTTTATCCTTTTCCTGTGTTTTCGCATTCGTACGTTTGCGACTATAAACATTACTATTTTCCCATTCAAACTTTCGCCTGTTTCTTTTCTCATTTAGAAACGCGCACGCATGTTATTATATAACGTGTCAGTCGCTGCAGTCAGACGAGATATGTGATTATGTTTCATACTCAGACATAGGAGCAGACTTTTGGTCTAGCATTTTCACCTGACACGAACGTTTCTCCGGCGTGAGGTGTGATAACCGACATCTGCACGGCGCAGAATGAGACATTTGTCTGGTAATTTCCTCTGTCACGGCACTTTCGGCCAGCTTCGTTAGCAGTGAGGTGTCTAAGACGCGTTTGGCATGTTATGTCCAGCGTCTAAGGTACGTAGGTGTTAGGAAAGGGGAGAGATCGGGTTTTTGGAAATAGTGGGACCCTTTGTCTGGTTTAAGATATTAACCAGAGCTTGAAACTAGATTTCATTCGTACTCCTAAATCTGCAGTAGACAGATCGCCGGGCTAGAAGAAATATCTTGTGTATTGAAAAGTCTTTAGTTTCTGGGCAACATTTTGCCGAGTTCTAGACTACTATTATATTGAATGATTCTAGTTCGTGGTATTAATCTGTAGTTCTGTGCGGAGGTAAATATTATATATTAGATATCTAGTATTTTGTGAGTGATTAAGTGTTGAATCGCCTATTTTTCACTAGTTCTTTGTGCAGAGAGAATTAAAATATAGTCTGTATTATTTTCTAATGACGTGTTTCAGTGGAAAGCAGAATAAATTATATTTCTAGCTTAAAATCAGAGTATATTTTAAAATTAACTTATAACTGAAATGCTACATCAGTGAGTATTGACGGGATACGTATGTATTCCTAATTCATGATTTTATGAATATAACTTATTTCACGGGACGTTTTACATGATAAGTCAAGCTGTACGCTTGCAGTTTAAAATGTAAGTTATAACGAGTACATAGTATGTATAATTATTTTATATGTGTTTTTTCCTCTATTTAGTGAAGAAAACTGGGGTTAACCCAAACTTTGCCAGCGTTAAGTACTGATGAGTAATATCTGAGAAGAACTAAAACATTTTCCTTAAAAGACTTGGTGTAAAATCTTTACAAGAACTTTAAAGATGAAATGACATAACGGGCCTATTGCGCCAGATTTTATTCTTCCTGAGAAAAACTTAAGTACAGTTCAGCCCGTGTGGCATGTAAACTATTACAAACAGTAACGTTCCGCAAATTATGTCAACTTGTGGTGTGACCAAGAATTTTACCTTTTGATCGAAGTTACAAACCTGACATTGTTCCTAAGTAGTGGAAACCTCGTGATTCTGATCCTGTGAGCCCGCATGAAAACTAATTCTTACCTGAACTGATAAAGTGACACTAACTTAAAATCTGAACAAAATCATCGCCTGAAGAGGACGCTCCCCTGACAAATTGGATGAAACCAAGATCTGCAGAGCTGGGTATCCGTTTCACCAAACGATAAAACAGATTGTGTCATAACGTGCGTGATAAATAACGATTGCTTCCTGTGGTAAATGCGTAAATGGGTTCTCCTTATATAGGCCACGCCCCTCAGAGTTATTTATAAATATTGGTTACTGCTGTCACTATGCCTAGAATGAACAGAGTAGGTGTGTACTGGTACATTCATCCATCACAGTGACACACATTGAATTCATGTATCGTTGAACGACTGGTGACGATTAAAGCATAGTTTATTTACGTTACAACACAGACGACGACACAGATGAAATACAGCATAGTACATGATATTGAATAAAGGTATTCATGAAGCTCCCACACTCCACAGAACTTAAGTACAGCGCCCAGTGGCGCACACCTCATATAAATGCACGTACACCATGTTCCTAAAGAACTGCGCTCACCGCAGTTATAGATATGGCCTCATACATAGAGACTGCTCCATCGCAGTACTATTAGATTTATCAAATAGCGGTGCACTTCCTATGGAAGATGCACATGAACGATTTTCCTCAAAAGACTACGTCTCCCCTTCTCAACAAAGGCTGCTCCCCGGCAGTTGAATAATCATCGTCGCTATCCCTTCTTAAGGCCCAATAATAAATCGTGGTGCACTCCTCATCAGACCGCCTTCACCGCAGTTATAAATATGGCCTTATAAAGTCGATAAGTCTCTGACTCTTAAATGTCTTCTTCCTAGAGCTCAATTACAGAATAATAGTGCACTCCTCATCGAACGTGCACAATAGCTAGATCCCTCGAGGACTGCCTTCATAATAACATCATAATAGCTCCAAGCGGTCACAAACACACTCCCGCATAATCAGTCACGGGACTTCGCAGTTCACCACCGCTCAGTCCCTTTCACGGATAAGCCGTGAGAACTCTTCACAGTTCTACAATACAGAACAGCGCTCATGACGCTATCTGACTTCTGACCTCTATCATATATTTGTTAACCCGATTCACCGTTAATCAAGTCTACAAGCGATGCAACCCTTAATTTACTGTGTCCAACCCATATACAAAGTATCACTCCCTTTTTAACCTTAACAGTGCGCCAGACGGCGAACAACAGCAAGCTATAGGGTAAGAAAGTGAGAAATGCACGACAGGGCCCTGATGAATGAACCGAGAGAAAGCAGGAACGAGTGACTCCTTCTTTTATGGTATACCAAATTTCACCCACTTTGTAATTTCTTTATGCAAGTTTTTTTGTTGCAACAAGATACTTTTCCTTAGGATAGATCATACTAATATCTAAGTCTGTTCATACCTTTAAAAGGGGAAAATCATTAGATTACCGCTAATGTATCCTTGATTCCTTGGGGCTATCACTTTCTTCTAACAGGACTGTGGGCATACCTTGAGGGATAAGATCATACTGTGGGTCTATCATTCTTGTAGCATCTTTCTTGACTTTATGACTATTTGTATATGCTTTGATGTAATTTTATGTGTTGTGATGGGATTTTAGATGATAATTAAAATTTCTCTTGAACTTAATCAGCGCGTTGGTCAGCTCGTTCCAAATTATCTGTATAATCATTTGTTATAGTTTTCCCACGTGTGTGCGTCTACATGTCGTCAAATTGTGTGTGTGCACGTGAGTGGTAATATATATATTAACATATATAGTTTATAGACTGTCTGACTCCTCTGAATCTGTTGTAGAAGATAGGTGGAGAGAGAGAAGATTCTCGCTTTCCGGGACAGCCTCTATAAATTTCTACCATCTTACTCGTGGAAATCTATTTCTGTTATTATCTCTCACTGTGGCTATCACTCATTCTAATCTATTCAGAAGGGACCAACCCAAGTCTTAATTCCCCTATCAAAAATCTACGACAGTAGGTTTCCTAATTTTTAAATTTTTAGAGTGGTTCAATGGTATGGCGCCAGTCTCTAGTTCTAAAAGGAATATAAGTGATGACAATTATTTTGCAGAACCAATGGTATCTAATGATATCATATCTCTCCTCCCCCCCCTCCCCCACACCCACCTCCTGGGTAGTGAGATCGGATGCCTAGACTTCTCGGATAACGGCGAAAAACTAGGGGGTCCCATGTGCTATTTGCTCACTTTAAAAATCACTCGGCAGTTAGGCCTGTGGACAAAGGCGGACATAGTGCTCGGTGCTTTAAGATCCACAGCCCCCTTGATTATCGATTTTACATAGAGAGGGTAGGGGAGCATGAACCCTTCAATTACCCTTTGCCCTCGGGCAGTGCCCGAAATCAATCAATTATTTAATAACCTTTAGCTTCCCAAGGAGCATGGGCCTTCAACTTAATACATGCCAAGTCCTTGTGTCACGTGTCTTCATCAGCTCAAGTTATTCCCACGTTGTCCTCATCATTTTCACTTTTGTTATCTTTTCTGTTTTTTTTTTTTTTTTTGGTTGACCTCTGCCTCTCTTACCCTGGGGGCTAGAGTACGAACGATCCAGGTGCCAATCCTGGCTACTTTCCTAGAAGAAAAACGGTTAGTCGATAACTCAGACTCCTTTCGGCTTTCTCTGAGTTGCTTCATGATCCTCCTTTCCAGATGACATTTCTCTGTCTTGGACGGCTGAATTGACATATTCTTTATTTGACCTGCCCATATTGTTCCTTGAAGTTTTTCCTGTAAAGAATTTTTAAGAGGGTTGGTTAACTCTATCTGATTAACGCCCATCTGATTAAATTCAAATTTCCTCATGTCCGCACTTTACTAGATATAAAACAAAATTAAGTATTGTATTTTAAAACTTGAACCACTTCACAATAATCTTCTGTGAATTTAGATCTATGTTTATATTATGACGAGCTATTGTCCCATAAACAAACATAGTTGCTGCATATTTTGAAACATATGTGAAAAAGTTAGCATCCCTTTTGGTACATGATAAGAACTTGGAAAATGTCTAAGACAGAAAGAGTTAAAAATTCTAATGAACTTATTATCAATGCTGGGGAGGTTAAGATGTTATACCTAACAAGAAAGATAGTTGTGTCTGTGTTAACTGTGTGAGGTCAAGCACATGTAGGTCCCTGACTATAAAAAAGAGTGATGATGATGATAATATATTGATCAGGGAACCTAACGCTACCTCCCTAGATCTCACACAGTCCGTATTTTGATTCTAGTGGCTGGTGTATGATGTATCTAGTGTCTAGGGGTGAAATAAAGATGATGGTACATCAACACAATACACTTTAACTCACTATAATAAAATGAATAAGACGGTGGTTAAAGTTTTCTTTTAAAATTTGAATGTTTTTTTTTTTCTTTTTACAATTTAATCTGCCTGTCCCGCCAACCTCTTTTGGACAGGTCTTTGAAAATGAGGAAATATATTTACATATAATGTAGTAACTAAAATATGGACTCTTTGTCCTATGAATATATGTTAATATAGAGTTTCTATAGGTGTATTCACAGAATCAAACTTTACTAGTTGTTAGTGATTGTCATATGTTATTAGGAGCTGTTGTTTACATCAAGCCCCATATAATTCAATGTTATTTTGATAGGAATTATTTTCTTAGGATGAAATTTCAGAGGTCCCAGCTGATAACTTGTCACCTGGGATTCTTCGTAGGTCGAATATAAGTCAGTATATCAATGTAGAGATAATGTCGAACAGCACCCACACGTAAGCTCCTTCAGGCTATCAGCTGACAGCTTAAACTTGTTAATGGAGACTTTACACACACTCATCAGGTTTCCTGTCACCGGATGGTAACAGGAAATAAAAACTCTGCAATAAAAAGACACCCTGGCCTTTTCAACCTGATCACAACTTCTTATCCCTATCTATACATAATAATATGGGGTCAGCCTCTTGTACATTCATGTGCATCAGCCCCTCATTTATGACTCACACCCTTCTGTGACCACGCCACAGGTCCCTATGGCAGATACGCCACTGTACTTTTACATAGTTTGCTTCAATGCAATAATGCGGAGTAACGACATCTCCTTATATATGATTTTCTTCTTTTCTTTTTCTTTTCTAACTTATAAATGCTCTAGGCATGTTGAAAAGTGTTCATAGAACACAGAGGCTTCCTAACATTTCCAATACAAAATATTAATACAAAATCATAATAATATGCAACAGTCAAATACAGTTCAATGTAAGGACTCAATAATGTTTGCTTCCGGCATGTCCTTCACTTTTCCACAGCAGTATCTGACTTTTTCAGTTTTAATCAAGCATGTAAATACATAAAGCATTCTTACCACTAGTTCAAAGAAATATGTCACAAATAACGTTGACTGGCATAGAATATGGCCTCAGTTTTGCTCTGCCCCGTCCAGATAGTGAATTAGTATTTAATTTTACAAGCTATCACATCTGATCTCAACGTAAGTGTTTGAATACAATTTTCTAGTCAAATGGCTCCGAGACCACTATGCCTTTTGCCAATATCTATTAGAGCCGACCAATGAAAGAAGGCACTCTACAATTTTTTTTAAATTTAGTTTGAAAAAAAAAACAATTCCAAACAAACTATGTGCCTCTTAGTCCATTGGTCGGCTGCGTTAGTTATGCCCAATAGAAAAAAGATGTTTCGTTTTAGTTACATTTTTCCTATCTCTCCCCTTTTACTCCTATACCAACTAATAGAATTTGAATTACTACAATGCCTCTTTTTTAAACTAGCGTCCCCAATAATGTTATGTATAACGAGCAAGAACAACAGTCTGTCTGGTCAAGCGTCCGTAGACATTTAGTATTTTCTCGATAACTTGGCTAATACTTGGACTACCATATTTAAAAAAAATATTTTTGCTCAGAGGACTCTAAGCTATACTACCATATGATTTTTATGGTCAGTTTCAATATGGTTTAGATTTTCAATTTTTGTCACTGTCAATCGTCAAATATAAATTTTACACAAGTCGGCCATCTTCCCTCCCTGTCTCTAACATTTTGCTCACTATTCAAATGAACCAACTAGTTTGAGTGACGTCAGAATACTACCGCTAGGAGGAAATAAAATTTGTCTGTGTGTTTGCCTCTGCTGGCTTTGCCCACAGCGTGTATATATTAAAGAGACCGCGTGCAGAACGAAGAGGGGTTTTTCAAAACTTTGGTAGTGTTTTGCGTTAATATTTACAATCGCCTCGTTCTTACTACTGTGAAATGTCCGAATTATTACAAATGTTAGTGTTAAAGTTAACATATTACGTTAATTCAAATGCCAGTCTGGTCTCACAGTTGGCAAGTTGTTAAATACAAGCTTCCCCCCCCCCCCCCCCCGTTTCGTGCAGCAGATCAGCTAGATGTTAAAAGGTTTTTTTTTTTTTCGTTGTCGAAACCGAAACTAAAGCGTGTTAGATTTTTTACGGCGGGTCATTTTCTTAGTATTCCCACTGCACAAAAGGCATCGCCCTACTGGCGATGAAGATGAAACCCGTCAGACACCTGAGGGCTGGTGTATTTATTCATCATAGGACTAAAATCTTATTGAAATAAGCGATTATCTCACAGATTTTACTACACACCTCCCGTCCTAAAACATGCATTCATTGCAGGTTACAATCTGTGAGATAACTTAGCGCAAATAAAGTCCTACATTTTTTTCTGATTTTCATCACAAGGATGTCTACTCAAAAAATCTGCACCGACGTTCTGAGGGCCGGGAATATATTCAATCAGAAATGAGTATGGCTGTAATAATAATGACCATCTTAATAATCTGGAATTGTCATGCTTGGCTTGTGACAGGAATACGAGAGGTGAATGATCCGTTCGGACCACAAATGTCCTGCCATATAGATAAATCTGAAATTTTTTTATAGCCCATATTAACGCCAAACATTCTTTCTCACTTGTTGAATAATTTTTTTCCGCCTTGTTCAACTTGCGGCTTGCATAAGCGACTGGGTTAAATTCTCCATCTTGTGAGGAGGACCTTTGCAACAATGTAGCGCCCAGGCCCACATTGCTTGCGTCACTTCTCACGACAAATTCTTGATTCAAGTCAGGCAATTGCAATACTGGCCTGCTTGTGAGTTTTTCTTTTAACTCCTGGTAAGCCAATTCACACTGTGCGGACCAATTTATTGTATCAGGTTGTCTCTTTCGAGTTAAATCCGTCAGAGGAGCACATATAGAGTTAAAATGTTTAATGTACTTTTGGTAGAAACCACACAACGACACAAAAGATCGCACATCTTTCTTTGTTTGTGGCCTAGGTGCTCTTTTCAGTTTCTCCAGATTCTTGGGGTCAGGGGTCATGCTACCCTGATGTACGGTATGTCCCAAGAATTCCAACTGTTTACACCCAATACAACATGTTGTTGGTCTAGCGGTCAAGTTAGTCTCTCTGAGTCTATCAAACAGCATAGTCAAAGAGTTAACATGTTCCTCAAAAGTTTCAGTAGCAATGAGGATATCATCCATGAAATTCGAGATACATGGATTTTTCAGGGGATCCAACAATTTTCGCATCATCCTAGAAAACACACTCGGGGCATTTTTCAACCCAAACGGTAGCATATTGAACTCATAATGACCTTCCGAGGTGCTAAATGCTAAGTAAGGTCGAACCTCGGGCTTTACTGGAATTTGATAATAGCCTTTGCTCAGATCCACCTTTGAAAAATATTTTGCCTTGTTCAGCCTGGCAAAAAGTTGCGTAGTATCAGGTAATGGATCCACCTGATCTTCTGTGACAGCATTCAGTTTCCTGTAATCGATGCACAGTCTATGTTCTCCCGATGGTTTCCGCAACAAAAAAACACAGGAACTATAAGGAGACTCACTGTGAGAAATAATCCCTTCTCGTAACAAATAATCTATCTCCTCTTTCAAAGCTTTTTCCTTAGCGAACGGAATAGAATAAGGCCGCATACAGATGGGTGTTGGGTCTAGTAGTTTCATATCATATTCCAACAAATTTGTGTGCCCCGGCTTATCCGTTAACACGTCTGTATGTTTCTCTAGGACCTTTTGAATCCTCTCCCTTTGTCCTTTTGTCAGGTGATTACTGATCTTCACCTGTTCAAACGTTTCACTGGGCTTCAGTGGATATTCAACTGAGGTGAGAGGTTCATTTTTTCATTTCGGTGGCAATTGACAAGGCCATTAAGTGTGTTCATTCCTGGATTTGTCTGTCCAGATATTTCTTCAAAAGGTTCACATGATAGACTTTTTCCTTTCCCTTCTTGTCTATCTTGTAATTTGTTCTGGATACCTTTTCCAAAACCGTATATGGACCTTGCCATCCGATCTGAAGTTTATTGTTGCTGCCTGGTAAAAGAAGAAGCACCTTCTCCCCTACAGCAAGCTCCCTATCCTTTGCTTTTTTGTTATAATAAGCAGCATGCTTTTTCCTGGCTTGTCTCAAATTTTCATTTGCCAGTTTCCAACAAGTTTTTAAACGAGTGGTCAGTTCGTTCACATATTGGTATGATGAGGTAACAGTCTCTTCTGCCTTCTCATCTGTCCACGTCCTTAATAAGGCTTCTAGTGGACCTTTTATTGGCCTCCCAAATAATAGGGTTGCGGGAGCCATCCCGGTAGAATTATGTGGAACTTCCCGATAAGCAAACAATGCAGCGGGCAAATATTGGTACCACGCATCAGGTTTCTCATGTGCCAGCTTTCTCAGGATAGAAATGAGAGTCCCATTGAACCTCTCTACCTGGCCGTTCCCTTGGGGGTGATACGGCCTACAATGAAAGTGCTTGGCTTGAAATAACCTAAAAACTTCTTCTGTTAGTTTCCCCTTGAACTGAGAGCCGTTATCAGTCAAGATTTGATGCGGGAATCCTAACCTCGTGAATATAGTAAGTAATGCCTCTGCCACATGTTTCGAATCGATTGACGTCAGGGCTACCGCCTCTCTCCACATAGAACAAGTGTCCACCAGAGTAAGGATGTAACTATTCCTCCTCTTGGTCCGAGTGAGAGGTCCCACAATATCCACTGCAACTCTCTCAAAAGGTGTTCCCACTATGGGCATTTCCCCTAGAGTTGCTGGAGCAGTCCAATGCTTCGGAGCTACTCTCTGACATTCTGGACAGGATTTTACATATCTCTTTATGTCTTCCGTTATCCCTGGCCAGAAATAATGACAAGCTATACGCTGTCCGGTTGCGCTGATCCCCATGTGACCACTAAAGGGAACTGCATGTCCTAATTCCAACACTCTCTCCCGATATGAAGTTGGAAGTACCAGTTGGCTGTGACCATTTGTTCCATTTCCGGTCTTCCTGTACAACAATTTGTTCTTCATATAATAATCCCCTTTGCTTGGAGGTGTGTGGCATTTAGGTAATTTCTTAAAGCAAGGCTTGAGTGTACTATCTTCAGCCTGTGCCTTCCTCATCTCCTCTGGATGAGTATTTATCGGCTCATCTTCTTCCTTTCTGGATTGTGAACGGGTCTGGGCTGCTGCCAGAATCACAGGTCTCTTGGAATTTCCCAAGAAGACATAACGACATCCCAATATCAGAGGGTAAATGGGTGCGTCTGTCACTGCTGCTCTGATTATCCCTTCCACATAGCGAGTTTTTACTGTTATCTTTGCAATGGGAAGTTTCGTGAGTGGTAGGTCCTTGGTCGCCCCTTGAATCTTCACTGTTTCTGTGGTATACTGATCCGGGTTCACCAAGTGCGCACTCACAACGGAATCGAAATCTAAACCGGTATCGTAAAGGCACCTAATTGTGACTCCATTACATACCACGTCCTCACATACTGGGGGATGATAAGGTTCCTGCTGTCCAGTAGGTTTTACCTTTTCTTCCTTGTTCCCCAACTTCATCGCAGCACATCCAGAAGGTTTCCTAGTACAAAATTTGGTGTCATGACCCTCCCTCTTACACCATTTGCAATAGTATCTATTTTGATAAAGGGGTTTTCTTTCCTCATATTTCCTGTCATTGAACTGTGAGTTTTTATGTTTATTATCATTGCGTGGCCTATCAAAATGTGGCTTAAACTTGTTGCCCTGATCTTTATTATCAAACCTATTTGAGTTTTGTGGGGCCCTATAATTATCTACATGCTTCTTTTTGGTGCCAGCTACCTCTGCCTGGGCTGCCTGATACCTCTCAGCGACATTAAGTAACTCACCCAGCCTCTCTGCACCCTGTTCCATGAGAAACTTTCTCAAGTCTGGAGCCAAGGACTCTCTTAATTGCTCAATGAGGATCATTTCTTTAAGATCTTGGGTTTTCCCCAGAGCAGTCCATTTCTCCAAGTAAGTCTCCAACCGTGCAAAGAACTGGTGATAAGTTTCACCCGACAGTAGCTTGGCATTTCTAAACCTTTTCCTGTAAAATTCACCATGCTTTCCGTATCTTAACAACAGAGCCTGCTTTAACATGTCATAATTGTCTTGGTCATCCCTGCTCATTTTTTAAAACACTTCATAAGCTGTTCCCCGAAAACCTTGGGATAACTTCAAGCTCCATCTCTCTTTTTCTAACCCATATGTTGTAGCTAATACCTCATACCTACTTAGATATGATTCAATGTCATCATTTCTCTCAACAAAATAATCTAAATGAAACCCCATAGCTGAGTTGGAGGCCCCTGACTAGCCGTAGCATCAGAGGTAGAGGGGCTGTGACCATTTTCAGGAGCATGGCCTTGCAACTCCAACTCGTTTAGTCACAAATCATGCTCCCTCTGTAACCTTTTATCTTCTGCTTCTCTTTCTAGTCGTTTTTCTTCTGCTTCCAATTTTCTCTCCTCCAATTGGAGCCTCTTGATTTCAGCCTCTCTATCAGCCTCTAAGACCCTAGCCTCCTTCTCGGCCTCAATTTGTAAACGTTTAATTTCTCTCTCTCTAGCGTCTTCTAACTGCATTCTCCTCTCTTCAGCTAACCTATGTTCTTTTCTAGCAATAAACTTATCACATTCTGAGGTGACATAGTCAATCAATACTTGACCTTCCATATTGATCTCTTTCGCAGTCTGCACAGCAGCAGAGCGAAACTTGGCCAAATCCGCCATCTGATAAATACTAAAATGTTCTAAATCAATTTCTAAAACAAGTACAATTTAATTTAATTAATCCAGGCTCTGACACTTCATCAATTCCCAAATCTTGGGCAATAATAATAATGGGGATTCCCTGGGTAAATATAAATGTTGTTATAGCAAAACCCAAACCAGGACCCTAATATATGTAGTACTAAAAGTTCCTATCCCGGAAGAGCCCCCCAATTTATGTAGCAAATGTAATTTTTGCTGGGGAGGTTAAGATGTTATACCTAACAAGAAAGATAGTTGTGTCTGTGTTAACTGTGTGAGGTCAAGCACATGTAGGTCCCTGACTATAAAAAGAATGATGATGATGATGATGATGATGATATATTGATCAGGGAACCTAACGCTACCTCCCTAGATCTCACACAGTCCGTATTTTGATTCTAGTAGCTGGTGTATGATGTATCTAGTGTATAGGGGTGAAATGAAGATGATGGTACATCAACACAATACACTTTCACTCACTATAATAAAATGAATAAGACGGTGGTTAAAAATTTCTTTTAAAATTTGAATGTTTTTTTTTTCTTTTTACAATTTAATCTGCCTGTCCCGCCAACCTCTTTTGGACAGGTCTTTGAAAATGAGGAAATATATTTACATATAATGTGGTAACTAAAATATGGACTCTTTGTCTTATGAATATATGTTAATATAGAATTCCTATAGGTGTATTCACAGAATCAAACTTTACTAGTTGTTAGTGATTGTCATATGTTATGAGGAGCTGTTGTTTACATCAAGCCCCATATAATTCAGAGGTCCCAGCTGATAACTTGTCACCTGGGATTCTTCGTAGGTCGAATATAAGTCAGTATATCAATGTAGAGATAATGTCGAACAGCACCCACACGTAAGCTCCTTCAGGCTATCAGCTGACAGCTTAAACTTGTTAATGGAGACTTTACACCCACTCATCAGGTTTCCTGTCACCGGATGGTAACAGGAAATAAAAACTCTGCAATAAAAAGCATGTTAGATTTTTTACGGAAACCCGTCAGACACCTGAGGGCTGGTGTATTTATTCATCATAGGACTAAAATCTTACTGAAATAAGCGATTATCTCACAGATTTTACTACAAGTATATAGATTTAAAATTAAACACAAGCGCAGGCACTGAGCTATATATTCACAGGCGGGTAGAGAGAGAGATTTAAATACAGAAAGGAATAGAGAGAGAGAAAGACACACACACAGATAGATAGATAGATAGATAGATAGATAGATAGATAGATAGATAGATAGATAGATAGATAGATAGATAGATAGATAGATAGATAGATAGATAGATAGATAGATAGGTAGGTAGGTAGGTAGGTAGGTAGGTAGGTAGGTAGGTAGGTAGGTAGGTAGGTAGGTAGGTAGGTAGGTAGGTAGGTAGGTAGATAGATAGATAGATAGATAGATAGATAGATAGATAGATAGATAGATAGATAGATAGATAGATAGATAGATAGATAGATAGATAGATAGATAGATAGATAGATAGATAGATAGATAGATATCAAAGCAAGAAACAAAAAAAAAAAACGAAAGAAAGAACGAACTAATGAAAGACGCAAAGGAACAATATAGAAAGAAAGACAGCCGGACTAAAAAAAAAAATTAAGAAGGAAAGACAGACAGATCAAAAAAAAAACAGAAAAGAAAGAAAGAACAAGGATTTAAAGTTTCCAACACAACCAGGCCCCAGAAAAAATGTTTACCTTAAACAAAAGGTTGACCTACGTGGCAACATTCTACGTAAAACAACTATACAGACATTGATAGCTTAAACATCTCTACACATTTTAGCATAAACTTTATGTTTCATATGATAGCTTCTTTTTTACTTCATATTTCTAAAGAAAACTTTTTTCGTACAGTATCAAGAATCTGTTTTGTACGTACTATGGTGCGCGATTCTAATTTTGTTCTATAATGTTTGTGTGAATTGAAGACTTGGGATGCACGTAATAGAGTTTTATTCTCTTTCTTTGTCCATTCCTTTTGATTATATATTACACATAGGGATGCATCTGAGTCCTCGAGCCGACTTCGGTTGTTGGGGCTTCTCTTTTAAACAAAGAAGAATATTATCGCTTCGTGAGTATTTGTTGACGGGCGAATAGACAGACAGACAGACTGACAGACGGACGGACGAACGGGTAGATAGATAGATAGATAGATAGATAGATAGATAGATAGATAGATAGATAGATAGATAGATAGATAGATAGATAGATAGATAGATAGATAGATAGATAGATAGATAGATAGATAGATAGATAGATAGATAGAATGTACTGTCAACAGAAATCGGTTCAGCAGCGTGATCAAAATTTTGCACACCAATGAACACTCCAAAATCCTGTGCATCGCCATTGTGAATTGTATTTTAAGCAATTTCAGAATAAATAGAAACATTCCGAAACAAGTCAAATGTTGTTCATAAATGGGACACATATTAAGGTTCGTAAATGTGAAACCCAGGTCAGAAAGAGAATTGGAAAAGCCGCATTTGATTTCAAAATTGCGAGGCAGACAAATGACAAACACATTTTGATTAACGAGTTTTCAAGTTTTGTGCCGAACTTCATTACTTTGTGATTGTTTTTTTATTTGTAAGGACTATCTTCATTGCACACGGACAACATCAGTGCTCCGATATCCTCTCTTAGATCACACAAGGCGGATCTCAGCACAGTGCACGAACTCCGTAGCACCGGCTAGGATCCAATGTGTGCATACAGGCATCACACATTCTGTAAATATTTTTGTGGTGGGTAGGTATTCCTAATGTTGTAAATTTTTCCAAAGCAGCGGCCGTATGGCCTACTCTTTACGGGATTTTTAACGTGCGCAACTTGCACACAGGACCTTCTATTTTTTCGCCCTTATCCGAGAAGGATAGACATCCGATCTGCCTATCCATGAGATAGGTTGGTTGGGGGGAAGTATGACATCATTAGGACCACTTGTTCTGAAAACATTTCCTTCAAATATATTCCCTGTACTGGGAACTGAACCCGGTACCTTTAGAATTAGAGGCTGATGCTATACCTCTTAACCACTCCGACTCCCAAATATACATCTATATACTTTGTGATACTAATAGGAAACTCTATACAGGGCGTTACAACAGGAGACAATCTGATCATCAGCAATTGATTGCTGTTGGTGGTGTCAATTTATATTAGACTTTGGTGTTTTCAAGCCGTGTTTTTTTTTAAATTAATTGTTTCTCCTTATATAATGAGTAATAAATTGGTTTTTTTTTCCTTTTTATTTAATTTAAATTTGTGATCAACTAGATTGTGGGTCGGATTAATATTAGTTATAACTTCCAAACATGGTTCCGTCTTAGGTCGATTAAACCTATTTGACCCAATCAGGCCACACGCTTACACGGGCCATGCTCTCGAGTTCCCACTTACAGCCTCGAAAACAAAGCACGAAAATTATTTTAAATGAGATAACAGTAATATATCTATCACACTGTATTTTAAAAAATTAATAACAATATCTATATTTCTGACAAATCAAGAGGGAAAACCTGAGGCATGTAAACATTAAATAAATAAATATTACACACATAAAGGTATGTTCGAGACACACGTGAGAAATAAAGAAGTAGAAAACTAGACAACATAAAAACCACAGAAGTGATAGGCTCGCCGGAGAATCGAACCCACGATGTTACAACAAAACTATAATCTTAAGTCCAAGGACCCTCATGAGAATGGTTCAAATCGAGCCTGGCAATTACTAAGGCCTACCCTGCTTCGAAATTGGCATTACGTCTTTGAAAGTTCCCCTATTTGCAAAGTATTCGCACTGGCACGGTTAGTTATTCTCATCTCAACAACTAAAACACTCGAAAAGTGTGCACTTTTCTCGTGGCGGAAAAACACATCAGCAAACGCTTCATCGGACGCACCGCGCAGCACAAATCTTGACCAAAAGTGATGTCACGTCTGCAGAATGTTCTCTTAGTGATAGGAGCCCGGAAAGATCAGGTATACGAACACAATGTCTGTTGGTTAACACAATGTCTGCTGGATAACTCCTGCTGCGCCTCAGCAAGTTTGCCATCCGGTAAGTGGTGCAAAAGACACGGCCGGTGGAGGTGCGATAGAAATGTGACAACATCCCGAATATTCTAAAAACGCCCAAGACAACAAGTGGTAACTGGGGTGGCCTGCCAAATCCGTTTGGAGGTTAGTGTTACTATTAATAGAACTTCGTCATCAAAGTCCTATACAATTTCAAGAGTTTTTTCACACTTAAGACTTTTTGGTCCACTATTAAATGCAGTTAATCTCCCATTCTTAGTCTATGAAGATCGTATACCTAGTAAGATGGATGATGATGATACTTGTTTTGATTTGAAACCCTGGGGCCATGGTACAGATTACGAATCTGCCTTCAATATTAATCTTAGCCAGCCTTTATTTACTATCAAAGAGACTCTACACCAATCGCTTTTGAGGTCCTTATCATTTCCTCATGTGTTTGCCGCAAAAACCGTGTCCATAGATGGTCCGGTCAGAGTAGACAACATTGATCAGCATGTCCGGGTGAGAAGTGAAATTCTTATTCCAACTCAGACTATAATTTCAAGCCTCTCCGAGTCACAGCTGAATCAACACTGCCTTGAGGATAATCGAAACGCGGGAGGACGTCATTGTAGAGATTCAGTTAAATCAACATTTGAAAAAGATGTTAGTGACGATGATGAAAGCTGTGATGATGAAAGTGATGATGAAGATGACAGTGAGGAGGATGATGCAGAATCAGATATAGGTGATAATGAAGATTATGAAGAAGAAGAGGAGGACGAAGAAGCAGATGAAGAGGAGGAAGAATGTGAAGATGAGAATGAGGAATTTGATGAAAAAGAATGTGAAGATGAGGAAGTAGAGGACGACAGCAGGCAGAATTTACTTAATGAAAAGCCTTGCTCACCACCATGTCCGCGACCATGCAGAGATCCCTCTACAGATAAAACTGACAGTAAAACTGAACAGAGGCCAGAGTCACGTTGCAGAGACATCGCGCAGGAGCGGAAAGAGCCAGAAACAAAAACGATTGCAGATCCCGCACCGGTGAAGGAGGAGAGCGCGAAAGTAATGAAAGAAGAAACAAAAGCCAATGAAAACGTGACCACAGAAGCTGACCCCGGCACAGAACGCGTCTTGGAAGAAGAAGAGTTCAAAGAACTGCATCAAGAGTGTCTGTATCTCTCTAAAGAAGAGCTACTGGAGATCTGCAAGAAATACAAATGCTACGACAAAAAATCGCGGGTCAAAAGAGCAAAATCTGATCTTGTCGGCGCTTGTAAAGATGAAAAAGGCATAAGTACTAAAAAAGACAAAGAAAACGAGATGAAAAAAGAACAACAACCAGCTAAAGAGGAAGATATTGATTATTTTTGTAATAAACGCGGTGAAATCAAAGATGATGAAGAAGAAGAAGAAGAGGAAGCAGAAGAAGGAAAAGAAGAAGAAAACCAAAAAGAAGAAAAACGTGAAGATGATAACTGCGATGAAGACTACGAAGAAGAAGAAGAACAAGAATTATACTATGGTCTAGAAAGACCGTGTAAAGCTGCTCCTGTTACATCGGATAAATTAAATATAGAAAAACCAGCGGAAAATCCATGTGAGGTTAGGCGACCTGATTACCGACTTTATGATAAGAATTTCAGTGATGAAAAAGAACTAGATATGTTCTTTAAAAGTAGCCCTAAATATTCTCAAGGTTTTATTAGTCCCAGTGGATCCAAAAACAAGGATTGCGGACAAATTTACGGCGAAGATGGCAAAAATAGAAATAAAATGAAAGGATCAAATGTCGAAGAGAAACGCAGCAAAAACATGGCACATCAGCCCGAGCTTACCTATTTTGATGATAATATTAATAAGGGAATTCGTACAAAGAAGAAGGCAACGAGGAAAGAGGCCGACGAGAGTAAGAAGTATGATAAAATGCGTAGGTTCGAGGACGAGATGTCATACTTTGACAGAAATAACAGTGAGCGTAGGGAGGCTGGTAAAGTTCCACCACAAGCAACAAGTCAATTCGGTCCTCACATCTATTACTCCTCAAACGCTAATAATAATAACCACTTTAATGTCGACAACGAAGAAGATGATTATTACGAACATGCAGACGATGAGGCGGGAGATAATGATGCTAATGGAGATAGTGATTACACCGATAGCAGAGGAAGCGGTGACTACACATCTTTCTGCTTTGGCCAGCAAGAAGAGATGTATGATAATGCTGGCAATGGAGGTTTTGGGATTCTCGCGGGTGATTTTGCAAAGCATGATGAGAACCACCATGAAGCCGAATCATTTAATGACTGTTGCAAAGAAAGTGCAGCTTCTCCTGGTACCAACGTATCAGAAGCTCAGTACGGCTATCAAAAAGACGTCAAAAACGATGACAAATACATGGCTTATGGTCACAGCGGCCATGATGATGCTGGCGACACCTACTTTAACTCCACAGTTCTGTCGTCAGGTGAACAAGTGATTGCAGACATGCTAGTTCACTCACAGTGCACCAAATCGCCAAAAATAATATTTGCAGTGGAACCAAATTATTTTTCTTCCGAAACTCAAATTGATGATACTACTTTTCAGCCCTTTTTAGTTGATGCGATGGCAGTTGCCTCACTGGAACCTCTATCCACATACGCTGTGTCGCTAACCAGTAACCACTTCGAGCATTGTAAACGCGTATTTGAATCACTGAAGCAACGAGCTTTTGGAGATGACTTTGAAGACTACTTCGAGAGTTGCATTACTGGCGACCTTGAGGAAAATCCGCAAGAAAATGTACCAAGCGCTGATGCTACCTCCACAGCCGAACAGGACATGCCATCAGTTCTGCCACAGTTGGAAGTAGATGCCACCTTTAATGAAGAAAACAATACCAAACAAAGCGGTTTCTTAAAAAGTTTCTTTGGATATATCAGCAAATCTGGTACGAAGCTGAATCGAAAAAACGCTAAGTCAAATCCTGACTTTGAATCGGCAGACCAAGCTGACAATGCACCAGGAAAAAGCACAGGAAATCAAAAAAAGTTCTTTAACTTTGGTCGTTATAAAGAGAAAAGCAATGAGAAAGCCGTGAACCAGGACGACTATGTAGTTTTCAAGAAAATGAAAGGCAAAAACGAAGGGACGTCTGGGAAATTAGATAAACCAAGATTTCGATTTGGAAAGACCATCAATGGCGCTGTACAGAAAAGGCTTGATACATTAGAGCTGATGGAAAATATCTTCGACATTAAAAATAACGCAAGAAGAAACGAATCAATTGATGATCAGGAAGTTGAGATTAAGAACAGTGGTTACATTTTAAAGTGTGGGAAGCTGATCAACAGAACTCCGCCCAGTGAGACTGTTGAATCCATCTTTGGAGACAAATGTGAAGCATGGGAGGGTAAAGAATGTGGAGACACGGAGGTAAATTGTGCTCCCAGTGGAGGTTTCAGCTTTAGCGCTTATCAAGCTAAAAAATCTAGTGGTGACGCAGAGCAGTCAAGCGGAAGAGTCAAGCGAAATCTACCAAAGAACACTAAAAAGGGAAACATGTTCGGGATACTAAAAAGGACAAATGATCAAGAAACAAGAGATGCGGCTGCGGAAGAAAATAACTATAACAACGATGAAGATAATTCTTCGGAGGTATTTGGCAGCCATAAAGTCACCCTAGTTAATAGTCGTGGTGAGCTTCTTGATTGCATGAGAACACTCGGGGAAAGCGAAGACACACGACTTATTAAATCTATATCCGCAGTCTGCGAGAAATTCGACCCTGCAGGAGCTGTCACAGCCGTAACTATGGATAACTCTAAAGATAATTGTGCCGTTACAGTTTTACCAAGCGTTTGCGTGGAAAATCCACCTTCGATTGAAGAAACACGATCCTTGTTCACTGTGAAAACGCCAGTTAATGATGTCCAAGTTCTTTCATCGGGTGACGCGACAAGAGATAAGAAGATATACGAAATTGAGCACCACACATTAACACTTCCGGTAGCCCATAGAACAGATGAACGAAAAACGGAGAATAGAGCGAATCTGTTTCATAGTGCCGGTAAGCGGAAAATTTCAAGAGTAGTAGAAGAGATAAATGACCAAAAAAAACTTGTCAAAGTAAATGAGAGCCCGATACAACCAAAATATCAGAACGACAAACACGCAAGATCTCGCACTACTGAGCTGTATAAGTCCACGGAAAAGCTATCTGTGGTTAATTATGGGAAAAATGTCGCTGACTGCAAAACTTCATGTAAAACTACATTCGCGGACTCACCAGCAAGTGTCCCGAATTCCAATTTTAAAAACTCGGAATCAATGAAGTGCAGTCCGTGTAACAGCAAAGATAACAGTCCACTCATTCGTGACATTTACACATCGAATACAATGCCGAATTATTATAATCAGGAAAGGAAATTCGACTATAAAAGAGATTCAAGGTGGAATGAACCTAGAAATTTCCAAACTAATACCAGGAGCAGGTCCCCATCCTTAGAGGACAGTGCAAAAAATGAAGAACCCAATGGGACTGACACAAAATGTAATCCATTCTATAAGGCAAGAAAGTCTGGTTCGTCAACACGTGCCACTACGGGCACGAACTCGAAAAAACTCAAGGCAAAAATTAACTCTAACTTTCTCAATCGCCACGAGCTGTCCGAGAACATTGACGACAAAAAGACCCATGGCAGACAAAAGCCCTTTCTTCATGTTAGTGACAACAAAACAGCTCGGGACAGGTTTGCCAAAAGGAAAGCATTAAGATTGATGACCAGCGTCTTCAAGAATGAAAATAAAAACACGAACTGCGGAGCTGACGATGAAGAAGCCGCGTCTTGTAGTCCGGTGACTGTCAATAATATCATTTTTACTGAAAGCCAACAGCCCATGGAAAATGTCGTCGACTGCCTCGAGATTGCAGTCATAGAGGAGAGTCTGTCAAATGTGGGTCTGGAGGAAAAGGGAAGCAAGATTGTTATGGAAAGTTTACTTCTAGACGAGGCCGCGGAGGCACTTATCACCTCTGATTTGGTTAGCTATGAAAACCCGTTACTCAGAACTAGCGCCATACACTATATTGAAGATGTCACCGACTGGCAAAATCTTGAGAAAGACTTACATGCTCATAACACTTCTGACGAAATGCCTGAAAGTGAAGATTTCAAAGAAGACGAGGTAGTAAAAACTGCCAGCAGACTAGATATGCACGAGAGCCATGAGGAAATCCCGGAAGGTGATTACTTAGCAAGCAATTTCACATGCGATCAAACATTTAACAACCAGCAAGAAAACTATATAACGAGCAGTGGCAATGAAGTGAACGACGATATCGTCAATGGTTATCTTAGCCTAAAGGACAAATCATCATCGCAGCAACTTTACGAGCACAATATTGGAATGTTGCAAGATTGCAGCGGAAGTCAGTGGGAGATTGGACCCACGGTTTGTGACGAGTATCTAGTTGTAAATTCAAAAGACGAAAGCGTTGGCTATCATTTCCAGAATGACGACCGATCGCTCTGGAAATTTGCAGATGATGATGATGACGAGTATGAAGAACATATTAGTGATAATGCGGAGAAGATAAATCAAAATAAATATACAAAGTATGATAATTTAGACGAGAGTTATGATTTTATAATGTTCGATGAGAATCAGTTTATAAAGTGTGGAAATGCGGATGCATCGGCTCAAGATAATGAACAGTATAATGTCAGCAATGAAAAGGAGGTCGATATGTTCTTTGGTGGCAGCAGCTACAAGAGGCCTGGCAGTTATGCGCATTCTGCTTCGGAGGAAGAGATGGTCGGCACAAGTTATGTTGACACTTTTTCTGAGAAGAGAAGCACAATAAACACTTCAGATGACTTGATGTACACCACAACTGCTGAACAAGGAACAGCAAACACAAAGAAATATGGCATTCGTAAGTCATCGTCACCAGCAAGAAACATTGGAAGTACGCGGAACACAGCTGATGACGATCCACAAAACGGTTATGCACAAACCAGGGAGAAATATGGTGGCAGTAATATGATGTACTCAAATGGACCCAAAGCTGGCAAAAAGTGGAGAATTTATGATGCTTACGTTGAAAGTCGAACCGAAGAAACTAAAGATAAAAATAGCTGGAGTTGCTCGATGTACTCAAAATCACCACAAAGCAATGATGAACAGACATGGAAGAAGGCTGATGCTTATGTTGAAAACGGAGCGAAAGAAACACAAAACAAAGATCGCCGGAGCAATGCAGCATATTCACCCGTGTGGAAAAATGGAAGAACATGGAAAATGGCTGACGTTTATGGTGAAAGCGGAGTTGATGAACCAAAAGACACAGATTCCTGGCTCAAAACGGCGCTGAAGAAAATAATGACAAGGATTGCTGGAGTAATACATTATATTCACCAACAAGGGCAGATAGAAAAACATGGAAAATGGATGATGCACATGTTGAAAACAAGGTGGAGGAATCGAAAGACATAGATTGCCGAAGTATTAAATTGCCTTCACCTGTAAGAAAAGATGAAAATGTAAAGAAAGATGAAAGTATAAAGAAAGATGAAAGGACAAGGAAAGTGGGCGACTCGTCATTAGAACACACAGCTGAGGCAACAGCAGAAAACAATAGCAGGACTAAGAAACCACTTTCACCCCCACCAGCAGATGTAAAAATATTAGGTCATTTGGCTGAGAAACATTTCTCAAAAACCAACAAGCAAGAGGGAAAATGTGCTGTTGGCGGGAAAGAGAATGCATCTAATAATACTATTCGCAACCTACTCGCTTTGTCCAAACCTACAGTTATTAAACAGAAACGAGAATATCCCAAAATAGGAAATGTGGCTGCGAAAACTGAATCAGGTCCCAAGAAAGGGAAAGGAAATGTTACCGACATTGTAAAAAACACGCCAGACTACAACGCGGAGCAGAAGTTTCCCAAAGCAAAGGAAAGTAATACAAGAAAAGAGAAGATTACAAGAGAAACTGTCAGCCAAGGAAGAGAGCCGACACCACCAAAAGTGGACAATCCGCGAAGTACAGTAAGGGATATTCCAGAAAGTTCACGGCGCACGCCACGTTCTGGCTTTGACATTCAACCTCGATTCACAAAACCAGACAAAAGTGAATCTGTGAATGCCAGAGAGCTAAATGATGCTGACTCTACGAGAGAAAAATTATTAGAAATTCTACACAGTGCCAAACAGATACAAGTAGCAGCAACCTGTTCATCTGAGACTAGTTCAGATGATCCTGTTATTTATGTCAACCGTAAAGGAGACTCCAGCAGAGAGAAAAGATGGAAGATGTTTGATACAACTGACAGAAAGTCAGATACAGGGTATTTGAAAAACCAGACACCGGTTGCACAAAAGCAACATGGCGTTTCGCAGTCAAAGGGAACAAAAGAACGCGTCCAGTCAGAAACAAGAATCACTGAAATCAAGCAACTTAACTTGAAGCTGTTGCACAAAGATCGCTCACCAGCAATACATCATGTTCCTAAGGTGACGTTTTCAAAGAAAGATTCTATTGAGGACGAGTTACCCATTCGAAACCCTTACCGTCAAAGCACAACAGACGTAAAAACAAAAAATCTAGCAGCACTTTTTCCTCCACGTAACAAATTGCCAACAGAACCTAAGAAATCTAAACTAGAGAAGGATGCAAAAGCATCTGCCAATGAAATAAAAGAAATACAGACAATCTCTGAAAAGAAAGAGGATGAAACGAAAAATGTAAAGGAAACTAATGTTGAGCATAACAAAAAACCAAATCGTGCGTTTAAAATTGATGTCGGTGAGAGTATGAAAGGATACGATCGTAAAAAAGTTGTTCTTGGCAATAACAAACAAAAAGTAAGCAAATCAGATGTCAAGGTTGCTGACGATTCCGAACTTTCAATATATCTAGATCAAACTTCACAACTAGCACTTACTGCAAGGAATGCTGTCCGGGGGATCGACAGCTTGAAAAACACAATGGAAAGCAGAGCAGAAAAGCCTCAAAAACAAAAGCCAGTTCGGATTTTTAAAATAGATTATGAAGAAAGAATGAATGTTAAGAATCGTCACAAAGCTAAAGATAACACTATTAAAAAAGAAAAGGCAAATAAACTTGAGGAGAAACAGTCTGACCCGCCTGAGCCTACAAAACTTGCTACATACATTTCAGGAAGCGGTGACAAGGAAAAACCTAATAAAACTTTGCTTGACCGACACCGCTACAGGCAAAGGCTACAAAGTTCTGAAATCAGAGTCACAGAGGAAACTAAGCACAAAGTAGAGAACTCAAAATCAGATGTCATTTCGCATCAAAACAATACAGAAAGCAAGCAGCCAATCAGCGCTGAGGAAATTACAAAATCGGGCCCTAAACCATCACAGAAAGAGGAGCGTAAGAAGTGGAAAGCGGAGATCCACCGAAAAAGACACCAAGTGGAAACAGAGACAACGCTTAATCCCCAGACAGTTAATATGTCAACTTCTGCAGATGAGCATTCGAAGGAGAGCGATCAAAAGAATGCAACTTCAGGCCAGCTCCATTCTTCCGACGGGAGATATGGTGAAGGTCCTAAACAAAAGTATAATGGAAATCTCCTAACAAAAATAAATGCTGATGAGACATGCGTAGATAACAACTTCGAGCACATCCTCGAAGTTAATCCACCTGAACTTTCAACGAAGATGCATGCACATGACAGTCTCGCTACATGTGTGTCAGCTAAAACCGATGTTAGCCATGCTAACAAGAAAACAGCTCTAAAACGGGATTTCGGTGCACGGAAAGCAGTGCATGTCAATGAAAACAAACGAAGACCAGATGTGGTAAGGAAGTCACGAACAGACACAGTCCAAACAGACCGGTATGTCTCCACTCTTATTGACAATTCTGTGGTGGACACGGTGGCGCGAACGTGGATGGATGACATCGGAAAGGTTGAAGAAAGCAAAATGTTTAATCCGGCGGTGCTCATTCAACAGTCAGCTGGTGCTCTTTCAACAAGCTGTACTTATATTACAAGCCCGACCGTGATGAATAACACAGCAGAGCTTACTGACCATCATAGCCCCATCAGAATTGGTGGGGATTATTTCGATTTGTTCCCGCGACCAACGTTTCTACACACTCAAAATTATCATGAATTAGATGCAGAAAACAATGAAATTGGCGATTACTTAAACCAATCTGGCAGATCTAGTCCACCCAACAGCTATCACGTAAGTCAAATGTGCGGACTTTGCCCAAAGAACTATTCTGATAAAGATCCACAAAACGATAAAGCCAGTCTTCGTCAGAGCGAAAACGCAGGTGACAGTTTGGTTACCATAAAAAGCGAAGAGTTGAGCGGATGGAACGAGGACAGCATGAAAAATAGCAAGCCTTACTACCGCACGCATGAAAAGCCTTTACCTAATGTGAACAGAATGGGCTCTCGATCTTACTATAATTACGCAGAGGGAAACAAAGTCAGCGATTCAAAAAAGCAACTGAGCAAAGATGACTCTTTCATCAACCGCAGACGCTATTATAAAGACACAAAAGAAGCCAACATTCCAAAAGCAAATGACAAAACCGTTACTCGTTACAACCGTCCAGCCTTCACACCAGAGAGGCCCTTCTTAGTAACTGACCCACTGTACAAGTACCACACTGTCCATGGCGCTATTGAGGAACGGTTGAAAATACAGATGAAAGATGGGCTTCAGATGATGCAGCTGCTGGAGAGAAAGAACTTACAATCAAAGTTTACTTCGGCAACATCTGAGAATTCAAAGGGTGTTAAAACAACAACTGGGAATTCAAAAGAGATTAAGACAACTGACAATTCTAAGGTGATTAAGACTATTCCTGAAATTTCAAAGGGTACTAAAAGTAATGAGAATTCAAAAGCTATTAAAACATCTGAGAATTCAAAAAGTATTAAAACGCCTGAGAATTTAAAAGCTGTAAAAACATTTGAGAATTCAAGGGTTAATAAGACATCAGAGAATTCAAAAGGTATTAAAACACTTGATAATTCAAAAGGGGTTAAAATACCTGAGAATTTACACGGTTTTAAAACTGTATCCGACTTTTCACTTTGCACAAAAACACTTGAGAATCCTCAGACTTGTAAGAAAGAGATTTCAAAAATTACAAAATCGCCTGATAACTTGCATGGTACTAAGACAGTATCTGAGAATTCGCAGGGTAATAAAAAATCCGAGAACCAACTGGACAGGGTTCACTTGTTCAGCTATAAGGTCTCAAGCAAGGGTAGCCGCTCCGAAATTGTGAAAACTCAACCAGGGCTGCATCAAACGGGGCTAAAACTTGATACAGCAGGTCCTGCAAGTACAAAGCAGGATACAACTCTACCCCCGGCAGAAGCACACTTAGAAATTGGAAAAGAGAAAGTGCAAGAAACCATAGTTGAAAATGTACGCCATGAACCGGCCCAGCCAGTCCAAGAACCGTTACAGATGGGGCTATTCGCAAGAATCTTGAACACCTTGACAAGATCTGGAAACTATCAAGCGACAAATACGCCACTGAAAGAAGAATGTGCAAGCAACAATGAGCAGACGCAGAACCCACAGAGTAAGGCCGGATCTGGCGAAAGTGGAGCTGCACAAAGTGCCACGGATAATGCTTCAGCTGGCAAAGAAAGAAGTGCTGGTACGAACAAAAATAAACCACTTCGCTCTCGCAGCCCACAAATGTCTATGAGAGACACCAAGCACATGCATCCGGATTTTAAACAGAACATGAACTGCAATGCTAATAACCGCACAGATGAAGAGTCAAAGCCAAAACATGTGATTGTGAGACAAAAACAAGGAAAGTACGGGAATAAGGGCCAGAGTAAAATTTACAAAGCCGTGGCTTCTGGGAAGAATTATGTCGACTCGATGTCAACGGCCTTGGAATGGAATGCTATTTTACTCATTGTGATATTTGCTTTATATCTAGGTACCTGTTGTCCGGGTTTATTGAAGAATTACCTACACTGCCCGCTTCCTTCAGTTTGCGAATTATTATACAGACACGGTTTAATTTCTATAGGGATAGACGGCTTCATTATCTGGAAAGTCGTGCCTCGTGCAATATGGGCATTTGGTACCAAAAATCCGCCAACAGGAGTCGTCTACGGCTATATGTATCGGCTTCTTGCCTTTATGATCAGCACATTTGTTTATATCGCCACCATCATCTATACCTACCTGAATGGACCTGTCGTAAGCGTCTTCTACCACGGTGTTGTTAACACGGCGAAGAATTTACCGCACTTGATTGTCTTTGCCTTTAACTCCATCTTTCATTTCAGAAGTTCTGAGGCTACTTCCCTTTTCGGCTCCTCAGACACGGACAGTAATTTGAAAGACGTGGCCACCAGCCTACAGAACCTGCGGGAGCATGGCAGCGTGATGTTCTACTTATCGTTCGATCGCCCAAAAGGAGAGTGCGATTTCAACTACCTGCAGAGTTTGTACATGAAAGCCACCAGCCAGTATCCACCAGAATGTCTGTAAAATATCTTGGCGTTATTCGCTCAGATCGTGCAGCGGCTAATTCAAGAAACGAAATATGTTGTAAGCAAGGCGAATGCTTTAGCTATGACTACTGTTTTTCCCCCCTAGATGTGACAAAAGAAGGGCGTATTAAATAAGAAAGCTACAAAGAGAACATACTAAAAGGCGCAGAAACAGTGCCGTCAACAGCAAAAACATTTGTAAAAAGTAGCATGTGCCAGTGCAGAACATCTGAAGAAATATGTGCCTTGATATGCGTGCAATTTATATCTTCATTTCTTCTATAATGCATCTTTTGCAGACACACCATATGTGTCAAATTTCAAGTTGTTCTAAAGAAAGCACTCTTTCTCCCAACTCTGAGAAAACGCGGGAACGTTATTCATAAACATACCGTATTAACAAAGTTTCACTGAACAAAATGCGTCTTGTCTAAGTTTATTCAGTTGTAGATTGCGACAAATGCTCCAATGCATCACTAGAACTCAGACTAAAAGTTCATATGCTAGAATATAATCAGCGCCCTGCTCATAAAATATTCCTCAGTCCGTTTTGTGTTTATAATTATGTGAAATTATCTACGTTGTTAGTTCATACATCATTAACTGCTGCCATGAAAAAAACTGGCAATAAGAAATGGCTCCAAACTGCAGCAAAAGCATGAAAGTTAATCTAAAACTGAAACTATTCTGACACTCCCAGAATATATGGCTCCGTACTTCACATTTCGATTATAAAGTTTCTGAAATAAACTGTCATTTTTTTCTTCTTTTTTGTAGGAAAGTAAAAGATGCAAAAGGAAGAAAAAGGAGAGAATTAAAAACAGCTCTAGCCATTTTCTGTCCACGGAAAAATTCTAAGCGCAATTATAGTTATTTTGGTTTAAGGTTACGATATTTCTTCTATATCATTTTTTTTTTTTACAAACACCTACCCTTTTCTCTAACGAACTAAGCTTTACTTGTAAAAGACTATATCTCTGCCCTTTATTATCATTTAAGAAAATTATTCAAGAAAATAAAACACGTGCTACAAATTTAATTTGAGAATTGGCAGATTGTTTCTTTGTTGCCAGCTAGCTAAGTCTGCGCTTTTATTAACTCTTTCTGTGCCAGGCGGTTTTTATGTTTTACTCATACCAATCTGAATGCCAATTTTTTTCCCAGCAATTGATGTGTTAAAACCAACAGTAAACACAAATATATATGAGAAAATAACGCGACGTTGGCCTCTCGCGACAAAGGCGCCAGGTTCCAAACACGATGGTGTCACGTTCCAATCTACCCGGCTGTAAGTGGGTACCTGACTCTGCTCTTGAAGTAGAGAAGTAAAAGGTAAAGAGGACCGGAACTGTCGATGCTGGACCTAGTATAGTAAGTCTTGAAGTCTCCAATACTTTACTCCTCTACGGCAGTATAACCTATGGGACTGCCTTAAGGTGCAGGCATGAGGAATTATGACTATAACCAAACGGGCATGCCATGCGGCTTTTGGGTAAATAATGTACCACACTGTGGCGCATCATGCGGCTCGTGGGGGAAGGTAGAGTTAGCAGGATAATAAACATGGTTTTACTTGCCATAGATTTAGTAGCTATAGTTCAGTGGCGTACTAAGGGGTGCGAGGGGCGGTCCGTCCTGGGTGACAGCCAGTAGTGGGATGCCATGGCACGCTTTTAAGACAGTAATTAGTGTTAAAAATATACTTGCAGGTGCGTTTATTTACGGGGAAAAGGGGGGAGGTGTGCCAAAGGCAGGATCCGCCCCGAGTGCCACATGCTTTACGTCCGCCCCTGCCATAGTTGTGGCAAATGTAACTTAGAAATCCTAGGGACTACAACGGACGACTTAAGAAAAGTAGTGATATATTCATGAGAGTAGGCAAATGTAACTTAGAAATCCTAGGTACTACCACGGACGACTTAAGAAAAGTAGTGATATATTCATGAGAGTAGGCAAATGTAACTTAGAAATCCTAGGTACTACCACGGACGACTTAAGAAAAGTAGTGATATATTCATGAGAGTAGGCAAATGTAACTTAGAAATCCTAGGTACTACCACGGACGACTTAAGAAAAGTAGTGATATATTCATGAGAGTAGGCAAATGTAACTTAGAAATCCTAGGTACTACCACGGACGACTTAAGAAAAGTAGTGATATATTCATGAGAGTAGGCAAATGTAACTTAGAAATCCTAGGTACTACCACGCTAAAAAAAAAAAAGGTTGCCCCGGGTGAGGATCGAACTCACGACCTTCAGATCGCTCTACTTCGTTTGGATTATGAGACTGACGCGCTACCTACTGCGCTACCGAGGCCGGTACACACAGTGCGCGAAGGAAGCTAGTTACTTATCTTAGAGCATGGCTTCTTAACCTTTTGCATGGGGCCTCTTTCATTGTCCAGTGAAGGCTAACAACCCTTTGATTGTCCGGTGAAGGCTAACACCCCTTTGATTGTCCGGTGAAGGCTAACACCTCTTTGATTGTCCGGTGAAGGCTAACACCCCTTTGATTGTCCGGTGAAGGCTAACAACCCTTTGATTGTCCGGTGAAGGCTAACACCCCTTTGATTGTCCGGTGAAGGCTAACACCTCTTTGATTGTCCGGTGAAGGCTAACATCCCTTTGATTGTTCGGTGAAGGCTAACAACCCTTTGATTGTCCGGTGAAGGCTAACAACCCTTTGATTGTCCGGTGAAGGCTAACAACCCTTTGATTGTCCGGTGAAGGCTAACAACCCTTTGATTGTCCGGTGAAGGCTAACAACCCTTTGATTGTCCGGTGAAGGCTAACAACCCTTTCATTGCCCGGTGAAGGCTAACACCCCTTTGATTGTCCGGTGAAGGCTAACACCCCTTTGATTATCCGATGAAGGCTAGCGCCCCTTTGATTGCCCAGTGCAGACTACACATCCTTCCATAGAAAAAAAATATACGTGGATGCGTAATTTAAAATGTTATCTTTTGAATTTTAGATTATGTACACTGACAGATCCATTCACGGACCCTAAAACCACGGGTTAAGAAGCCGTTTATTAGAGGGACACCTCACGGTAGAAAGGGAACGACTAAGTAAGTAAGTAAGTTATTAGAGGGAAGAAATCCAATTTCTCTGGACATGTTATGAGAAGAAGAAAGCTAGAATATATCAAGACAACAGGTCAGATTGAAGGGAAAAAAAGAGATGATGGACAACAAAGAGAGAAGCTACTCGACAGTTTGACATCGTGGCATGGAAAGACGTCAACAACAGAATTAGTAAAACAGCAGTGGGAGTAGGAGGTTTTGGAGACACATGATCGCCTACGGCAGCTAGCATAGTATTTAAAGAAGAATGATGTCAGGTTATACTTCTACAGAGGGAGATGGAGAGAATCGTGTGTTTCCGACTGACATACAATCGAAAAAGAGTAAGGACATGTGTTATCATGTAATTATTAATGCATGCGGCACAAACCTCCATGGTATTTCAGTCAGCTTGACAACAAGCCAAAATTACCATGATAAAAGTGACCTGCTGAAATAGAATGAGTTTGTTAATCAATCAATACCCGTTAGCTCCTCAAGGCCTTCAACTAGTACAGGCGTCGGGAACCTTTCCATGACAAAGAGCCTAATATTTAATTTTGTCTTCATTTTTTTAAAAATGGAAGAGCCGCATGAAAATAAAAATCACATGGTATCCCTCATTCAATTATATATATATATATATATTCTATTATTAAACACGGCGCATATATATATATATCTCCATATATATATAGCTATACATTATTTATATATTATATATATATTATATATATATATATATATATATATATATATATATATATATATATATATATATATATATATATATATATATATATATAACTGAAATAAAAAAAAACAACTTTTCAAGAGCCGCACAGGATGACTCAAACAGCCGCATGCGACTCGCAAGCCACGGGTTCCCGACCCCTGAATTAGCCCATGCCAAGCTCTCCTGTCCCCTGCCAAAGTCTTTCCATGTCGTCCTCATCATTGTCATGTCTGTCGCCAGTTCTCGTCACTGTTTTTTTTTTCAGTCTTCTAGCACTTTTCTTGTCCTCGTGGTTCCAGAACGACGACTGCCATGTAATGTTGTCAACATGTTTCCTCAACGTGTGACATCCACTGCCATCGTTCCACTGGTACTTGTCATTAGTTCCGCTGGTACTTGTCATCAGTTCCATTGGTACTTGTCATCAGTTCCACTGGTACTTGTCATCAGTTCCATTGGTACTTCTGACAATAGGACATCTGACAGTAGGACTGATCTGACAATAGGACTGATCTGACAGTAGGACTGATCTGACAATAGGACTGATCTGACAGTAGGACTGATCTGACAATAGGACTGATCTGACAGTAGGACTGATCTGACAATAGGACTGATCTGACAATAGGACTGATCTGACAATAGGACTGATCTGACATGTGAGCTGAAGGTTCATAATTTATGAATTTAACTTGATTTCTTGGAATTTCCATATACTTCCAAATGCAGTGAAAGATCATCTTTTCTTCTGTATTCTTGAATCGATATTACTTTTATTAGGTTGATATTCTGTTCGTTGAGACGTATCAAACACACCAGCTAGTTAGACTAGATAGTGCGACCATTCATGATCACAAAGCCGCAATGATATGTTGAATGGGGATTCAATTCAGGACTTCAGAGCAGAAAACAGACGTTTTTCCCTAGGAAAAAGTGACTTAAGATAGGACACTATATAGAGCGATACAACAGGAGGCAATCTGATCATCAGAAGTCGTTCCCGTCCATCAGGTGTTTTGGCCCCTTAATCTCCTTTACACTCTAAGGGGTGCGGGCACATTTGGGTCATAACTCCTAAGTGTCAGCCTCCTGTTGATATAATTGAACCCACTCCACCTTGGTTGCAGCTTTCAACTTCAGTGCTGTTTTTCAGCCAGTTGGAAGCAATTGTGAAAGTAACGCTTTGTTGAAAATAAATTACTGTTCTGAATTCCATAGCTCGTTGTGATTGTTGCACGGTCAGCACTATGCCCTTTCCGCAGTTTCACTGAGTCTCTTAAGCGCCCTTGATCTTGACTGTCCTTTCAAACCCAAAAGTTTCAGTAGATCATACACTGAGGCAGCCACTAGACCTCTTGCACCTACCTGAACAGATATACCCTTGCAGTGAACCCGTTGTGTCTCAAGTCCGTGACCAGATCATTATACTTGGCCACTTTGAACGAGTGTTGCTCGTCCAGTGGGGATTCAAACGGTACGGTCAGTTCAATCATTATAATCTGGTGCGATGATGAAGAATATAGCACTATATCTGGTCGTCTTCGAGATCCTATGATAGTTTCTGCATATCGCATTGTGAGTGCTTGCTTGTTGCAACTCCATTTTTTGCACTTCTAAACTTATCGATACAAACGGAAAGGGGCATAACAAATATACCATGTAATGTGTTATTCGTGATGACTGGACCTCTATTAGGCGTACGAGAACTCCATTTTGGTCTGCCGCCTATAACTTTTATTATAACCATAAACACAAAATCTCATGTTACTCATAATGTCTATTTTGTTTTTGGAGTTAGAACAAACAAGCACTTACCGCACGATAATCTCTTCTCTCTCTCTCAACAACAACAATAACAAAATGCAGCGTCTCGCGCAGACGTGAGCTGAGCCGGCTACCAAGCCTTCAATGAGTGGTGATTTATTTCACGTACTTATCTTTATTACTTCGATTTCACGAAGCCGTTTATAAGGTTCTTGCCGTTTCTTTTATTATAGGGTATTTGTAGAGTTTCTCTGGGTAATGCTGGGTTGAGAAGTTCTTGAGAAATAAAGTGGTTACACTGTCTTATGAGAATGGAGCCAGATCAGTAGACATAGCGAGCTTACAACAGTGAAAGATTTGGTTCTAGGGGCACACGTAGAAAAAAGAAGCAGATGGTAAGAAATATAGAGAAATCCCACAAAACTGGCTCACAATTTACAAAGCCACACATTTGGCCCAAAAACGCAAAATTCATCGCCCCACGGCAAGACTGGAACATAGAAAGTAAAAAGCAAAACGATAATTGGGGTCTAACGAAGATCAAAGCTGCGGTACATAACTCCTGCGTCACCAGCACACTTCTATATGGCAGCGAGACATGGACAACCTATGCTAATCAAGAAAGGAGGCTCAATACCTTCTATTCCACATCCTCGGTATTTCATGGAAGGACAAAGTGACAAATGTCGAGGTGTTGTCACGTGCTGACGTTCAAAGCATGTATACATTGCTTGACGCTGACTTGGCCATGTCCGCCGCATGGAAGATGGTCGCATCCATTTTAAAAAAATATATATATAAAGTTTTGCCTCGTTTTGGCGAGGAGCGTCCTGTTCAACATAGTCGGTTATATTAGGGCGCATGTCCAAATATAAAAGACCCTTGGGTCTAATATTAGATCTACATCCAGAAAGATAACTTCTACAGACAACTGGCAGATGGCAAAAGAACAGTTGGGCATCCGCAGCTGAGATTCAAAGATGTGTGCAAGAGAGACATGAGGGCACTGGACATAAATCCAGCAACCTGGGAGGATGAAGCTGCCGATCGCACCAAGTATCGATGCTATCTACGGCGCCACCTCAGATTAGGCGAAAAGATGCTCTCACAGCCAGAAGAAGAAAGGAGAAAACGTCGAAAAGAACACCAGCAAAATAAGCAACTGAAGGCTGTCACCTCAGGGGCGCAATACCATAGCCATTTATGACTGAAGGAGTTATTATTATAACTACAAGTTATAAGACGGGAATTGAATTCAAAAGCACCAATACCTAACGGCAATATTACTTATTCAAAAGTATTTTTTTTTAAACCACTATGCATCACTACAGTACACGAACTACGTAGCAGCAGCGAGGATCCCAATGTGTGTATACGGGATCACACATTCTATAAATATATTTTTGTGCACACCGTCATTTGCGCATTCTTCTTTGTCGAGTGTTATTACTTTCAAGAGAGTACATATAAGGGAAACAATACAATTAATGTCTGTCAACCACAGTTGCATCCCCTAGCGTTACGTACTGACAGAAAAAGCTGGGATTTTATATATAGGATGGCAAAGTAAGATACAATTAGAGAAAGAGGATTGAAAAAAAAAAGTTTAGCATTCGTAAATATTGACTTAATAGAATTCAAAATTGATATAATTGTACCCACGCCTTTCTGAAGACCATAACAGAAGTGTCGTGAAACATTCTAAATCCACATATATAAATTAAAAGGTAAATGTAAAGCATAACACATAAATTCAATAAAAGGAAAGAGAAATGGTAAAAGTACAGTGCTGTCACACTGGCGTACAAAAATCCCCCTTGTTTTCTACTTCGTCTGCAAATTGTAACGTTTCACGTTGATAGTAAAGCCTACTGCATCACTACACGCTTTCTACAATAAAACGTGTACTGCATTTCTAAGAAAACCTTGAGATACGCAAGCTGATTAATGACCTAAATTAATACTTCCATTAATTTCATTTTATACACTACGTTAACATAAACGGAAGGACAGATGGAATTAGGATAGAGAGAGTGAGGGCTGAAAGCAGGAACGCATGCAACACTAACACGCGTCTCGCGATATACAATTAATGCCACCCTCCCCGCGCGAAAGGCCAGAAGCACTAACTTTTTTTTCAAATAGACCGTGATAAAAAACACTACCCATACGAGAGTTGGGTTTAAAAACCTGAAAAACGCTTATTAGGAAACATGACATTATACTGTTTTATGTCTGAAATCATGACAGAAGTCGAAAAGGCAGGACAGGTGGCGGTTCTAAACATAAAAAAATACACGACTATCCTAGAAAATGCATATTTTTAACGCAGCCACTTAGCTCCATTAAAACTTATAAATTTGGGTTCCTTAGGACTTGCTGACAAAGAATATGTTAAGTGTTACGCAAATAGTCTAGGAATTAACAAATTATAGCCAAAAGAAAATAGTGAGGGTGTCAGACAACACCAAATAATAATCGCACAGTGGCATGTTTTGAAACCACCATTTACGGGAAATAGGCCACCATGTTAAATCCTATTTGATTGGATAGAAGTAAATGTAAGGCTAAACACGATTAGTCGGACTACAAATACTAATTTTGGTTGTTAGGGGAAATGTGAGTAGGAGTACTTTTTTTGAAAAGCTGTGTAAACATGGCCCGATTGGTTAGACCCGCCAATATAGTCAATTAGGAGCGTCAGTTCAGTGCCACATTTTAAAATAAACTTACTAAGAAACAGTGCGTTGAGATCCAGATCATATTTTTCTAAATAAGTCTGGGACAGAGGCAGATCGGAATTTGTGCCATTATTCATCGCCAGTCAACGTATCTGTGTATTATTTCCATGAATTGTGGTAAGCTTGACATATTCGATATCTTTTTAATGAAAATTGAATGTAAATTGATAATTTATGTCTGTATATGTGCGTGGTTCAGTAGCGAACATGAGGCAAGGCCTAGATAGTGCTCCAACCTGAACAGAACGTGTCGGAGAAAAGAAAACTGCATGGAATAGACAAATAGTATAAATTAGATCTAAAGTAAGAGGTACAACCTTCTTGTTTCAGGGACTGTGGTCCTAGTTATTGAAGCAGCACCTGGTCTGAGTTTTGCTGAATCCAGAGGCTGACAGCATACTCCTGGGTCCAGATAGCGACCAGTGAGGTGACTCCAGAACACAGTGAAGCAATCGAGCAGAGGAGTCTTTTCCTGCCGCCATCACGAAAGATAAGCTTCTGTGGCCAGAGTAGCTCAACATTATGTGCCCCCTCAAAAATTGACATTTTATTAAACACAGAGGGACAATTAATTGGTTCAAATGACAGGAACTGTGAACTTTTCCCAATACTATTTCCACGATAATCAAACACTTGAAGTCATGATGAAAAACAACAACCAAGCTTGAACAAAACCAGTATTACCTCATATTACTACTTCACAAATTACACACATAGAATAATAAAATATGTCAATACAAAGTTCATATATATAAACTGTGTACATACTATTTGTAATTACATTTGATTGTGATTCCTGGTTCACTGTGTAGTTGAATCAGGATACCCATTATTGAAAGAATTAATACATATATTTTTAAACTTAAACACTTGACTCATTTAAGATAGTCTTATAGAGTGTTATATGTGTGTGAGTGTCACAGTGTTGTAAAGTGTTGTGGAATAAATTAAATTGTTTATCTGTCTGTTGTTGTTGTGACTTACACTTCATCATTTTCATAACCCTATACATTTAACGTAGTCATCACAATATTCCAGAATAATTCTGACTGAGGTATAAATGTGGTAGCAAGTAAGGTCATCTGTAATACACCACACTTAATAGATACAGATACCTTCACAGCTGATCTCAGTCAGTACACTAATTCCCCTATAAATATTTATAACATCCCACTTTACCACAAGAAGGCAAACGTACAAGAGGGAAGTGTCATGGATTGCCTCCCCTGCTTCGCAGTAGTGGCCCAAAACTGGCCAAAACTCAAGAGTATCTAAAGTGGGTCATCAAAGGTGTCTACCTTCGCACAAGATTACTCTTGGCAGAGATGTAGATAGAAAGGAGGGGGTGCATGGGTGAGAGAGGGGCACAAAAGTACATGCACAAAGACATTTTGTGATAGTAAGACACCGATGTAAGTGGGAAGACAACATCAAGAGAATTACAAGAAAGAGTCTATCAGAGTGCACCATCAAGACAAGAGACAAGAAAGAGTCTATCACAATGCACCATCAAGACAAAAGACAAGAAAGAGTCTATCAGAGTGCACCATCAAGACAAGAGACAAGAAAGAGTATATCAGAGTGCACCATCAAGACAAAAGACAAAAAAGAGTCTATCAGAGTGCACCATCAAGACATGAGACAAGAAAGAGTCTATCAGAGTGCACCATCAAGACAAGAGACAAGAAAGAGTCTATCAGAGTGCACCATCAAGACAAGAGACAAGAAAGAGTCTATCAGAGTGCACCATCAAGACAAGAGACAAGAAAGAGTCTATCAGAGTGCACCATCAAGACAAGAGACAAGAAAGAGTCTATCAGAGTGCACCATCAAGACAAGAGACAAGAAAGAGTCTATCAGAGTGCACCATCAAGACAAGAGACAAGAAAGAGTCTATCAGAGTGCACCATCAAGACAAGAGACAAGAAAGAGTCTATCAGAGTGCACCATCAAGACAAGAGACAAGAAAGAGTCTATCAGAGTGCACCATCAAGACAAGAGACAAGAAAGAGTCTATCAGAGTGCACCATCAAGACAAGAGACAAGAAAGAGTCTATCAGAGTGCACCATCAAGACAAGAGACAAGAAAGAGTCTATCAGAGTGCACCATCAAGACAAGAGACAAGAAAGAGTCTATCAGAGTGCACCATCAAGACAAGAGACAAGAAAGAGGCCATCAGAGTGCACCATCAAGACAAGAGACAAGAAAGAGTCTATCAGAGTGCACCATCAAGACAAGAGACAAGAAAGAGTCTATCAGAGTGCACCATCAAGACAAGAGACAGGAAAGAGTCTATCAGAGTGCACCATCAAGACAAGAGACAAGAAAGAGTCTATCAGAGTGCACCATCAAGACAAAAGACAGGAAAGAGTCTATCAGAGTGCACCATCAAGACAAAAGACAGGAAAGAGTCTATCAGAGTGCACCATCAAGACAAGAGACAGGAAAGAGTCTATCAGAGTGCACCATCAAGACAAAAGACAGGAAAGAGTCTATCAGAGTGCACCATCAAGACAAGAGACAGGAAAGAGTCTATCAGAGTGCACCATCAAGACAAGAGACAGGAAAGAGTCTATCAGAGTGCACCATCAAGACAAGACAAAAGAGGACAAAAGAAGATGGCGCATAGTGCACCATTAAAGACAAGCTCGTGACGTTAAAGACTTATCAGAGTGCCCATAAGAAAGAGACTTGGTAGCTATGCTGGTAAGAGGCATCAATATTAACCAGTTCTTGAACTATAATGAGATGCTCGCGGTGGACAGGACCAGGAGCATATTTAAAGTATTCGGAACGCAGTGGCGGGTCCTAACTTTGGCAACAACCCCATCCCCTTCCTTCCAGCCATAAAGAAACACTGGCAAGTATATTTTTAGCGGTAAGTAATATCATAATAAAGTCTGACGGCACCCGCCCCCCCCCCCCCCCTTTTTCCCACTTGTTTAAAAAAAAGCAATATGGCTAATGTCTTTACCTTGATGAAATAAAGATTTCATTTGTTCTTTAGTACCAGACTCGTGTAAAGTTTCTTTTCTTCTTTCCACTCTGTAAAGTGTCAGTCTGTATGCTCTGTAAGGAAGAGTGGTGTGTTGTTGAGATCAGGCATGCTCCAGTCTACCCAGCTGTAAATGGGTAACTCACCCTAGTCCTGAGTTAGGGAAGGCAAAGGCTCCAGGGGAAGCAGGCCCTAAACTTGGTCACTTCAACCGACGCAGGATGGTGTATGTATGAAGTAGAAGTGTAGAGTGTGATTACCGCGAATGGTGTACTGTTCGTGTGCTGACCAATATAACCACTCATACACTTGTGTCTACAAGGCACCAATGCAGACTGCTGGAATCTTTGTTTACTCAATTTATTCAGACGTACACACTGGGACATACGAGTACATCATGGTATGTTGACACATCAATTTGTAGGTATACATAGCAGATCTGAAGTCATGACACATTCAGAAATAATGGGCAGTACATCAAAAGTTCAATGTCATGATATATTATGGCCGCATCCCCCTATCTGACTAAACGCGTCAGTGAAGGCAGATCGGTAAATAACTAAAGTTACTTGACGTCCATAGTTTGTAGTATATATTATGAAACCACGAAAGGGGGGTTTCTAGCAAGATTGAGATCTCCCTGTCACTGTCCGATAATAGGATAAATAATCTGTTCTCTTGGCAGTGATCAAAACATATGATGACCGAAATCTAATATGGCTGCCTCCCTGAGTTGTCATTCACTCATTCATAGGAAGGAGAATATAAGCCAGAGTTAATTTATAATGGGTATATAAATGATTTCATAAATGTTTCCATACAGCTCTACGGTGATCAGGTTAATTCACGTAGCCATAACCGCTGCAGGAAAGTCTGTCATCTTCGTCGATACAAAACACGACCCTAGCGATACGAAGCACAATGTTCCATCTAGGTCGAATCGACATGAGATCATCAATATAGGGTCTGGCAATACATGGAGTCCGAATTATACATTGTACCGTACCTTAGGAGAGTCTCTAACATAAACTATAGTAGAGATACCATCTCCTTTAGAAGAAAACCACTTCCTGAATCATATTTCCTTAAGAATCTACCAGCCCTTTGAAAAGTGCGTACCCGCCATTATCACGGTACATCGGAACTCATCACGACTTGTCAAGACAACTCATACTTCCGCTAGACCGGAATAACAAGAATCTAGTCCCTCCTACCCATCCAAAATATACAATATAGGACTGATTCTACTTGTACTAATAATATGTAATACATATGAATTCAGGCCATAAACACAATAAGCAAATTAATATATTTTCTGGCCCTAAAAAATAAGTACAAACGTAAGCGCAATATCCTTGCGCCGGATCAATATCCAGAACGATTACTCCTATAATCAAAAGTGTGAATCAAACATGGATTCTCTCGCTTTTACCATAGACAGCATTTTCATACACAAATGAATGAATGTCTATATTTTTCCCATATTAAATAGCCATATCGATTTTTGTAATATGTGCGTCAAAATATGCACGCAACAACTCGATATGACACACGTTGAGGACAAATGTTGATAGCGTTACAAGGCAGTCCTTTTTCTTGAATACTCTACCCTGAGGAACAGGGCGACGGAACAACACACAAAGAAAAGAATTGGAGACATACATTAATGGGATAGTGAAGATACTGACGGGCGTTGAACGGAGGGCACAAACTGTACATGGCGTGAATTTTTGATGACATATGCTCCTGGGAGAGCTGTAAGGTATGAATGAACAAATAGAGACAACGTAAATTGAATACGACCAAATGAGTTCGTTTTGGTGTAGAGTGACAAAGTTGGTAAAAGGTCAAGTTAGTTTCATAAGAGAAGTGTTAAAGACATGACCTTTTCTAGGTCCTGCTTCGACTGCCAGGATGATCAGATCCTTTTAAAAACCACCTCTGCCTTCCTTAAGTCAGCAGTCAGATACCCATTTTCAGCTATGTAGACTGGAGCGTGACGCCACCATATTTCTAGCCAGTGCTCTAACCCCTTTGCTAATCAGACGCTACTGATTAAGTGAAGGTAGAAGGCAGTTCGGAAAGGGAACTAACTGGTCACCTCGTTAAACAAAAGCTATGGTCTCTAACACTTCACTCCCCTACGACACTATCTGATACGAAGCTACCTTTTTATTATTTCCCTATAACGAGTAACAGAGCGTCCGATTGACAGAGTGGTTAGATCGCTGGTCTCTCGCGGCAAAGGTACGAGGGTTCAAATCACGGTACCTACACGCTCGTTTCTTCTTCTTCTTTGATCCATAACCGCCAACCGTCAAAGCAGTCAGCGGCCATCATGCCAGGTGGCGTCTTGTAGGGCAGCAACAAATTGATTCCACTTTGCTCGGTCGGCAGCCATCCTTCGTACAGTGCCCCAACTGTGGTTCATTCTTTGCATCTCAGCTTCCACAGTTCTCCGCCAAGTTGTCTTTGGTCGGCCTCTCTTTCGCTTTCCCTCGGGGGTCCATAGCATAGCTGTTCTTGTGATGGTATCAGGGTCCCTTCTGAGGACATGGCCAACTGTTGACTCCGTTTTATGGTTGAGTACAGTTTATACTGGTGAAGAGGTAGCTTAAAACGCGAATGGTTAAAATGAACGAATGTCAACAATATTCTTCAAACGAACTTCAACAAGTAGTGTTGAACTGGGTGAACTGGGCAAGTACTGGCAGTACATAAGTCGCTCCCATTCTATGCCACGCTTCTGGCATTGTTGAATGTACGGCATATAAAATATGAAGCATACGAATAAATAAATGGTTTACACGTTAGGTTTTATTCCTCTACGGTTAATCTATATATGACCACCGACTCCGTCTGTCCATTCTAGGAAATTTACATGCTAAGATGACTTCCCGCTAAGACTACAACTGGGAGCGGCCTGATACTTTAGTTTACGGCAATAAATTATACAAATATAACCGGGGCGACACTTCCATGATCCTTCAATCATTGGCTTCTTCAAGAATACCAATTGAATCAAGATAACATACTGGCTTATACAAAACTGCCAGAAAATTCCAATAATCTATATCTCGGACATAACAAAGTCCGCACTGCCCCGTTCAAAACATGACGTCACAATCCCCAAACTAGGTTACCCGTGCGTCCAAAGCAACTCACACTGCATTGTGCACGTCAGTGGTGAAATCAATCGAACGCTCAAATAATAAAATATATAAAGACTGGTGCGTACATTTGGCAGGACCGAAGGACTACCCCCCTTAGGTAATAAATGTACGTAACAGCTCCTTATCACCTCCCCTTAAAAAAATTAATTCTATTAATTTTTTTTTTTAACTTAATTACCGAGAGAGGTGAGTCAAAAAAACTACCACAAGATATGAAAATGCATAAAGTTTATATCATATTAAGAAAAGAATAGTAAACGAAATCAATATAACTAAATGATAGTATGCATTAAAGCACACATCCACAATCGACCTACTTTGGACCGATGTGGTAATATTCGAAGTAAAAACACGTTTGAAAATGAAAAAATGAAAAAAAACCATAAAAAAAAGATGATAATAAAGTGCAACTAAGTTTTCAACAAAATTTGAAACATATGATTTCAAAAATGAAAATGAACAGCAACACTGATGATGATCAATGACAAGAGAATCAATGAAACAGAAAAATTGAAAATACAATGTGCAAAAATGAAGCAATGCAAAATGAAAACACTTTAAAGAATCAACCACACTTAATGTTTTCTAACACTAACGCGACCTAGTACGGTTGACTAGTGATCTAACAGTGAGATATTTCATAACTAAGGACCCGTGAATGTAGGTATTACCTGACAACTAAGAAAGTTAGTTTGTGTGTGATCCATAATCAATTAAATAGATTAAATTGAATTAATCTAATTTATATATTCCTTTAATTACTAACAAATAACTTAGTTAACCAATATATTCTAAGTATTACAATTTCACTATCAATATGTCACTGTTCCGTTTACAATAGTTAGTAATCGACGAGATAATGTTCTCAATGTTCCATTACACGATATTAATTTCTCTAACACGTTATGTAGTGTAATATGTTCCATAGGAATAACCAATGTATACTTGTCGCTCTTAACAATGTTGCCATATTAATAAAAAGTTACTGTTAGTACATATGTTCTCGTTCTAATTAAAACGTAATATAGTATCAATAACTAATGTACAAAGTTATTTTGTTATCGGTGAGGATGTTCCAACATCTGGAAGTGGTTTAGTTTCGACAAGTTGCTTGGGCATCTTGTAAAGAAGTTGCGAAACAATTCTGACTCCAGGAATAGCTTCGTATCTCAAAATGGAAGGTTTTGTTTTGAAGGTATTAGAGTAACGCGCTGACTTTGATGACTTAACGTTCTGTATTCAGTGCGGTAATGAGCTTTTGGTCAGACTCCACACAAAGTGTGAGCCGTGAAGGTATTACGTTCCGAGTTTAGTGATTGCCCAGACAAGAGCAAGGAGTCTTTATCCAGAACGGAATATTTCGTTCGTTCACTGGGCAGTGAGCTTTCTGGATACGTAATAACCGGAAAAAAGGTGATAGCCGTTATATTCCTGCATCCAAAACTGCAGAATTAGCGTAACGAAGCTTGCATACTGCGGAGAATGAGGTGAGATTTTTGTCAGGCAACCTCAAAAAAGGTTTGTGCATTGAAAAAAAATTGTTTTATATAGTCTAACGCCGTTTGGTGATCTGCGACCATCTTTATTACATTAGATGTGCCTTTTTCAGTAGAGAAGAGAAAAGGTGCAGTTATAGTAGACAAATGAGGGATGAAATTTTGAATAGAACGTATTAGTCCTAAAAGGCGACCTAACTTGTTTTTTTGTCTTAGGTGTGTGAGTGTTTAAAATTTTAGAGAGTTATGTCTTCTGTATACATTAAACCGCGACCTATACGGTGACCAAGAAATGAGATGTCATGAAAACCGACAAAAGCCTTTGAAGGTTTCGCTGTTAAGTTATAATCCCGTAAGGTAGAAAGTAAAGATTTTAAACCCTGAATATGTTCATCCCAAGAGTCACTGAAAAGACAGATGTCATCTATATAAGTAATGACATCGGGACGATGAGACAATATGCGGCGCATCATGCGTACAAAGGTAGCTGGCGCATTCATTAACCCGAATGGCATAAAATTCCATTGAAAAAGACCCAGTGGTGTCGAGAAAGCGGTGAATGGCTTTGCTTTAGGAGTGAGTGGCACTTGCCTATTCCCTTTGAAAGGTCAGGTGTCGAAGAGAATGTAGCATGAGATAAGCTCTCCAATAAGTCGTCTAAAAGAGGTAAGGGTTCCGCATCGAATTTTGTAACTTTGTTTAATTGCCTGTAATCTACGCAAAGACGTATATTGGTGTCCTTCTTCCTAATGATTACCATGGTAAGATAGACTTTGGTGATGAAGGATTGGTTCAATTTTATTTAATTGGATGCATCTAATTCCAATTTTCTTATTCAACCTTATCAACGAAAAGTGTTAAAGGAATAGGATATGGGCGAAATCGATATGGCGTAATATCAGTCAGAATTAGGTCATGTTGGATGACTGACGTATGACCTGGGATGTCAGTGAGGACATCCTCATACGAGTGTAGAATATTAGAGACTTGCTGACGTTGATCAGCCGAAAGAGGTAGATTGAGATCAGTTAAACAACATTACATTCTCAGTGAATGGAGTAGTGGTTACCCATGGTATTGGTAGTTGTACATCATCGAAGAAGATTCTTCTTCTTGGATGATGACAAACTAGAATAGTGTTGAATAGGAGGTGTAGGGATCGGTCAGTTGCTTGCTAATCACTGATGTAGATAATCAGGACGTGAGTAATACTCCTTCAACATTGTTAATGTGGAAGGTTTTATGTTTACCATTAACATCAACGATGTAGTCGACATCGGATATTCTTGAGATGATCCTGAAAGGACCTCTCCAGGTAATTAAAAGACGATTGTTATGCGCAGGGTAGTAAGACTAAAAGCTTCATCACCAGGTATGGAGCTGGCGAGACGTCTATACTAGTGTTTGCAATATAGACGAGCTTTTTCTTTGGCTGTTCTGATGATGCAGTAGCTAAGTCTAAAGCATCTATGATTTTCTCTTTCTAGAGAGGATCACATACTCATAAGTGGATTGAGTTTCCTTTCAATATTCTCGTCAACACAATAAGTCGTGGATTAACGACATCGGACGGTGGTTGCATGCCAAAAAACAAGTGGAAATGGTGGCAAACCCCGTTGCTTGGATTTTGGACTTAGCGACTACGCAAAGAGACAAGCGGTTACGACCGATCCCAGTCATGGGGATGGTTTGCGTCATCAACCAGACAACTGCTTGAGTGTTCTATTGAGACGTCACATAACAAATTTGAACTGGATGATAAATAAGAACTGAAGAGATTATCTATACCTACTGTTCTATAACCTAGCGCATGGATTCCAGAATATGGACATCCCCCCATCATCCCCAAGATTAACCTATTCCCACACATTATCTCTCAACCCTCAACCCATACATCACCAATTCCTCCAATCCCTATAAAAATCTCTTTCATTCCCTTCCCTTATTTATCCCTACACTTCCATCTACCATCCTACAATTACATCAACTCCACATTATCTCAATTTCCCCCATACCCATTCCCAAAACACCCCCATTAACCATTTCAAATACCTCTAATCAATTCTTCCATCCCATTCCCT